>LR812534.1:43275061-43382561 GCA_903798195.1 Danio kyathit
TCTATTTTGTCACAACAAAGCTGTTTGAAGATTCATACAGTCACATAGTTTTAATATTTCAAACTTTACATTTTTGCCAAAATTCAAAAACCTTTTTCTGTAGAATACTAACTTCGACCCTCACCCCTCCCTTTTTCTTAAACTGTAGCCCTAGACAAAGATAAGGCACTCAAAATATCAGGGGAGACAGGGGAGTTTTGGAGCTGGTTTGGGGTCACAGTGGGGTGGAGCCTCTCAAGGACATTCAGTGTCTCCAGCAAAAGTGTGTGGAGCTTCAAAGAGAAGTGTCCAGAGCCCCAGAACAGCGTCACCCATGGGGAAGCAGGCCGATGTGGGCTGCTCAGATGAGTTGAGCCGCTCCGGAGAGAGCCGAGCTGAGCTTAAAGAGCAGACCTCGGCTCCAGCGCTGCTCCTGTGGGACAAGAAACTCTGTCATGACCTTGAGGAGCTGCTGAGGAGACTGAGAAAACTTTATTATATGGTAAAAACAGGAGTTACATTGGCAAATCTGGCTTATTTGTGGACATGTATTGAAGCATTGATTTTGGATTTGATTTTTAGTTGAAGTTGTCCTGGTGTCAATAAGTTTAATTTGTCAGATTTACATTATAATGTGCAATTAGCAAGTTAATTTCTTAATCAAATTACAGTGAAAATCAGAGCCAATACAGCTTTTTTACACATTTTTATTTAAACTGTCTATATATTTTTCAATATTGGTGATACAGTGCTCAGCATAATTGAGTACACCACATTTTGAAAATGAATATACAAACACACACACTCACTGTATGAACTCCTGGAGACTCATCGTCACATCATCATCACGGAACACACGTTTATGCTGTCCGAGAAAAGCTGAAATTTTTTTTTTTCATTCTGCGTGCAGTATCAAACTCCATTAAAACAACTCTCCTATCAGTCCTTCATATTCGCATCCAGTAGCTCAGAGTGAGTCACGGGGCTTGAATGAAATCTTGCTAAATGAAAGTGAAACTCATTTATTAAATTAAAAAAGAAATACAAAAAATTACATATGTTTTTTTCAGTGTGTGGAAGTAAGTTCGATATATCATGTGAAATTGTACAGGGGAGAAGCCAGTCGGTAGAGTTTATAGCTAAATATTTAAAAATAAATGTTTGCATGTCTTTTATGACAGGGGTTCTCAACCTTTTTCACTTCGGGGTCCATTTCCTTCTCCGATCAATTTTTGAAGGCCCACCTGTCTCGCATTTTCTCTAAAATGTTTGTATAAAATGTTCCTTTAAACCTTTATTTATTAACAAATATATAATACCTGTATAAAATACTATATATATATACACACATACACACAGATTCAAAGAAAACCAGGTCAACAGGGAGATTGCAAAAGACAAGCTTCTGCTTTAAACTGGACAGACTGAATATCTATTAAATATCTACTATTCAAAAATGTAAAATACTGTAAAACACCCTAAATTTGTTGAAACGCGTCGATCTGATGGTGGTTGAGTTTGCAGCTGGATATCATTGGGAAATCGCTGACAGGAACAGTGAACAGCTCTGAAGCTTATATGCAAAACACCCACAGGACATTAATTTGGACAACTATGCAGATACAATAAATAGTTTACACAAAAATACACAAAGAGATACGCATAGTTTGTAAATAAACAGACTGACGTGTACTAATTGCAGACGAGATTATGAGGCTGTTTTTGCGCCTAGTTTGAAGTAATCAATCAGCGAACAGGAGAAAGTGCATTACTTTGATCATTTCAATATAGCAAATTAATAACAAAATCCAAAAATTATAGTATAATATTAAGTAGGTGTGTGACGAGATGCCTACTCCACGAGACAAGACAAGACACAAGATTGGGTTCACGAGAACAATATTTTTTACACTATTTTAAAGAAATCCTTAATGATGAATAGAATAGTCTTCAAATATTTTGCTAATATATGAATGGAAAATAGATTTTTTTTTTTTATTTAAAAAAAAAATCACAAAATGCAAAACAATTTAGGTATTTTTTTTTTTTTACTTGTAATGAACTTACTTCCATTTGTTATGTATGCAATTTCCATAATTATTCCCATAATTTTATGTATGCAATAGTTTTATATTAGTCTATATTGAATTCTATGAAATGAGCATGCAAACACTGCAAGATATTTGGTAATATATAAATGGAAAATAGCAAACTCTACTGACTGGCTTTTCCCCTATAGAATTTCAGAGTATTTACATTGCAGATCTTGATGGTCAATTCGGATTTTGTGACAGTATCCAATTTTTTCGATGATTTTTTCAAATTGTCAGCATTTACACAGCACAGGGCAAAAGGCGCAATGATCAGAAAAAAAGAGCGGGTGCTGACTAACAACTGATAATAAAAGCGCTCTTTTCTCCATTCCTGTATTTAATCTATTTGCAGGGTTTAATTTTTTTTTGTTTTCTTTTTGATAAGTTGTTTTCCTATAGTTTATGACAGAAACGTTCTCATTTGGCCATATTCTTTTTATCTAGGCCTTTTTAAACTAGTAGGCATCTTAATATAATGTCCATGGCTTGATTTGTGCACGTGATGTATGGAACAGTATTATTTTATATTGGTTACATGGTGGATGTTGCGCTCTCCTCTCTCGTGAACATGCTTAAATACTTTTTTAAAGGACTTTTTTAGTCGTTGTGTAGAATTTGGTCACCATGAAAAGAAAACGTTCGCTTTTCCGTACAGCATAAACGTGTTTGGAACTGATGAAGGCGGGTGTGTTGAGTCTCCAGCAGTTCAGTATGTGTGTGCGCGCTTAGAGATGTGTGTAGGTGCCGAGAGTATAGTGTCAAACAGCTGTGTGGACTGTCCTGTCACAAAATGCGGCTAGAGGTCCTACACGATGATAATAGTTCGATTGCATTTTTCCATTGCGTTAACATATCTGTACTGCACTTCAATAATGCGGCTTTCTGCACACATCTAACTCCGGTGAGAAAAAAAGCGGTTACGTCACACCCGCCCGCCCAACCGAGTGACATGTGCATCACAGAGGCCAGCCTTACCAGGTGTATGCAAAGAACTTGATTTGCGGTTCAAATTCAATCCTGCTTCCAATCTTCAATGCTAATTTCACCCTCATGCTCCATCATGCCTACATTTCAACTCACAAGACAACTTTTTACCTCGACGAGAAATCTTGTCGCGATTTAATCTCGTGACACCCTTAATATTAAGAGTTAATTTTAATCTCGTGGCCCACCTGCAGGATCGCTGCGGCCCACTAGTGGTTGAGAATCCCTGCTTTATGACAAAGAATTAATTTAAATAGAAATAAAATACCATTCATTACCATGTTTTTAAAAAGCACCTACATTTTTTGTATTTTGTGATTTTTTTTTCTTCTAGTTGAATAAAAATCCATTTTCCGTTCATATATTAGCAAATATTTTGCTAATATTTAAAATTATATATAAAAAGATTATTTTCCATTTACATAGGCTATTAGCAAAATATTTAGCAGTGTTTGCATGTCCATTACTGCGTATAATTCATTAAAATAGAAGTAAAATATTCATTACAAGTTGATTTAAAGAAAGCACCTAAGAAGTTTTGCGATTTGGTTTTTTTTCCCCCAGTTGAATAAAAGACTATTTTCCATTCATATATTTCATCATTGAGGATTTCTTAAAAATAGTGTAAAAATATCGTCTCGTCTCGTTCTCATGAACCCTATCTCGTATCTCGTCTCGTGGAGTAGGCATCTCGTCACACCTCTAATAGCTTCCTATTACAAATATGAACTTAAATGATACTGTAGATTTGTGAGGGGTGTACTAATATATGCTGAGCACTGTGAATCTTGTATGAAATGTGTATGAATATATACAGTCAAGCCCAAAATTATTCATATCCCTGGCAAATTCTGACCTAAATTTACTTTTATTTAACAAGCAATTTTTTTTGATCGGAAATGACACAGGCTTCTTCCAAAAGATAAGACGATGTACAAACTGCATCATCGTGTAAAAAAATGTAAAAAAATATATACACAATATATAACACAAATATTACTCTGAAAAGTTTCAAAGCAAAATAAACAGATTTTACATGCATACACTTCCTTTCAGATGAACAAGTAATCAATATTTGCTGCAGTGGACTATCAATATGTGTACATATTCATGTTTATCAACTAAATTGAGTCCCAAAACTATGTGAGATATGGACAAAAGACTAAATAGATTTTATAAGTTTTTTTCATATATAATTTACAAAAGACTCAAACACAAAATGTAACATTTACATTATTTTGTTTTAAATCTCTTAATAATAACATGTATGTAACAGGTGGCGCAATGGCAAGCGCTGTCGCCTTACAGTAAGAAGGTCGCTGGTTCGAGCCTCGGCTGGGTCAGTTGGCATTTCTGTGTGAAGTTTGCATGTTCTCCCTGTGTTTGCGTGGGTTTCCTCCTGGTGCTCTGTTTTCCCCCACAGTCCAAAGATACGCGCTATAGGTGAATTGAGTAGGCTAAATTGTCTGTACTGTATGTGTGTGAATGAGAGTGTATGGGTGTTTCCCGGTGATGGATTGCAGCTGGAAGGGCATCCGCTGCGTAAAAACATATGCTGGATAAGTTGGCGGTTCATTCCACTGTGGCGACCACAGATTAATAAAGTGACTAAGCCAAAAGTAAATGAATGAATGAATGAATAATATCTAATAATTGTCAAGAGTTTTTAAAACACTGCAAAGTTTTGTTCCCTTAATCCCTTACTATTCAGTAATTCTAGTTATTACAGGCTCTCAAAATGGCCCATAAAAAGTAGTTTGTGATTTGAAACTAAAGGTACAGTGGCTTACATCTCAGCCCAGACTGAGGTTTGAGAGAGAGCCAGAGCAAACACATTGGTCTTTATTCAAACATCACCACATCGACCGCCTGTATTACCCACGCACACTCTTTCTCTTTATGCGTACTGGATCACAACATTCTTCCACTGTTTCTTCTGTACATAAATCTCGAAACATAAACACCAAAACCTGCCCCTGAAATATGCAAATCACCAGACTCTAAATGAATATTAATCGCTGGCTTAATTAAGCAATCAGCTGATCAATGAATCTGTTACTCTATTTCCAATTAATCTGTTAGCCCAATCAATACTTCAAGGCCTCATCGCTATAACTCAGCACATTACACATCCCTGCTTCCTCATATGCATAATTAGCACACGCGGAAACGTTTAAAGCATTAAAAGACATATTTGTTACGAATAATCTGCATATGCATAATCTGCCGGCATTCATATAATGCATAATTACAGTAGGAAACAAACGAGGTAAACAGAAAAGTTATTTGCAAGCAAGACGATTCCATCTCTCCACTCCGCAGGTTTATTTACTCGCTCCCGGCCTCTGTTTACTTGTTTGTGTATTCATCCCTCCATTATAAGTAACTCTCACTTCCTCCTAGATGGAAGCCTTTTTCAGTGTTGAATGAGGATATGCAAAGGCAATTTGCTGGTAGTAACTTTCAGCTGGGCAGTGTGTGTGTATGTGTGTGTTGTGGAGAAGGCAGTGAAGCGTAGAGGGCAGCCTCATTCCATCCCCTTATTTTGGCCCATTACGCTGTGTATAGGAGGCCTGTTCTCACTCTCTGCATTGTAATTATTTTCCACCCCAAAGGCAGCTGGAGGCGACGGCAGGTTCCTACGTTTGGGACCACTGCATTAGGTGTACATTGCATTATTTATTTGTACGCCGGCCACGGACGGACGGATGCCCCGCGTCCACCGAGACTGCAGGTACGCTCAATGTCACCTCATTCGGCATCTCCTGGCTCAGTTGCACTGGTTCCGCAGGGATACAGAGACCTGGAGAGCAGCTCTAGATCTGGGGGTGCGGTGGATAGTTTGAGAGGCCTGATTCACTCGTCAGAGGTCAAATGATTAAGCTGTTGTTTTTCCTATTTAGTGCTTAAATCTATTTCATAAACAATAGCATCATGCATAGTCGAGAACATTACCATTCCATGAACTGCTGTGTGCAACCAATTTTATTTATGTAATATGATGTATTTTTTGTGGACCATGATATTCATGGTTCAGTTCCCTGGAAATGCATGAATTTAAAAAAGTAGCATGATTTCCAGAAAACAAGTCACTGCTTTTTTATCAGAAATGTGCTATGTAATTCACTTAATCAATTCACAGTTCGGTTCGGTTACGATTATCATGCCATCGAATCGGTTCAATTCGATATCTCGGTGCATCACGGTGCATTGACGATGCTTTCCATACACAGTTTTATATTTTCTTCACAACACAGCAATTCTTGTATTAAACTGTTTAAATATATTTATATTTACTATTTGTAATACAATTTTGTCCTTTAATACAAACAGTCAGATATATAAACTGTACCTTTAAACATCACAAGCATTTATAGCAAATAAACAAATATAAATATCCCGCTCGCTTTCTGATCCTTGTCTAGCAAGTGCTTTCTTAGACCCCTTTGATCAACTCAACTGAAAGGGCTGTGATTGGCTCTACACGCTGGCGCTCTTCACAGATGAGTAAAGCCTGGTTTAAACACTGATAAACAGTAGCGGCGATCACAGCTGATCCATGATAGACACGGTGGAGAAAACCCTGTAAACACGCACTCGTGTCTGTATCCAGAAGTATCGCTGTAACAGCCGAGAGGAGAGGAAAAGTGACGCCAGCAGGTCAAATGGGTCACGGTGAGAGAGAGAGAAAGAGATGGAGTACTTTCATTCTCTCAACCACAGTGAAACAGGGGCTTCTGCTGTAAGGGCGTACTCACACTATGCTATCCGAACCATGCCCAGGCCCGTTTCCCGGATTGTTTGAGAAGTGTAAGTGCTCTGAATTGGGCTCAGGCACGGTTCACTTGGCCAGCCCTGGCTTAGTTGGAAGAGGTGTGCCAGAGCGCGGTTCACTTGGGCTTTGGCGCGGTACGCTTGTGTGTGAGTGCAAAACGTGCCTGGGCCCAAAACTGAAAGCGAGACGTGACTTTTAAGGCACTGTTTGAACTGTTTGATATGGATTAATTAATCATTTGTACTGTTCAATGAACACAAACTGTCGTAGTTTATTAAAGACGCAAACCCCTCACTGCACGACAGCTGCACCTTCAGCAAACCTAATTCCTGCAGCTCGAGGACTTTATGATTGTTTATGAGCGTCAAAAGTGGCTGATCTGTTCGGCGAAATATTTGACTGCATGTCACCGCATATCAAACGACTTAAAAGATATAACTAAAGAAATCTCCACTGTGCTGAGTGAGAGCGCTTCTCTATTGAACAGCGCATCATCGATGACGTAAGCGTGCCCAGGCCCGAATGTAATGTGAGTGCGGGTCGTCGGGGGAGACGGGAGGGGGGACAATCATGCTTTGGCCCCGTTCAAGGCAACTGTACATAGTGTGAGTACGCCCTAAGTGTCAGCGAAAGACTGTCCAGCAAACACACACGCAATGAAATTGTGAACAGCTTCTGCGTTTTTAAGTAGTTGGAGCGTTGTAAATACTCGCGTTCGCCTCCCTCGCCATAGTAAGCTACGGCGACATAGCGCATATAAGATAAATGACGTCAGTACGTAATAACCAATTATGATTATTACTGAACCGATACCGAAATGTCCGCGTGTGCATCGCGGTGCACCGAAGAAACAATTGATTTTGACACCCCTATAATCAAGCCAGCAAAACATTTACAAAGCATTTAGATTCATGCCCAATGAAAGAAGCATTTGAGTAGTTGCACAGTGCATTTCCTGCATGCCGCTAGAATTACTCTTTTAATATGGGACTGTCATTTCTCCTTTCTGAATACTTTTTATATAAATACTGTTTATGAATACCATTAAATTCATTCATTTACCTTCGGCTTAGTCTCTATTTCATACATTGCGTTTAACCTCTTCTTAGGTTAACTTCATTAAGCCTCATAAAAACATGCAAAGAAATGGTTAATAAAAATTCATCCATTCATTTTCTTTTCGGCTTAGTCCCTTTATTAATCTGGGGGCGCCACAGCGGAATGAACCGGCAACTTATCCAGCATATGTTTTACGCAGCAGATGCCCTTCCAGCCACAACCCAGTATAAAGAAACAACCATACACACACACACACACACACACACACACACATACACAATTTTGTTTATCCAATCCACCCATTCACCTTATCCTTTGCGTCGGAGCGGGCGCAGCCATTTGAATCTTTTTGGCTCAAGACTTGGTCTCATTCACTTCCATTTATTTTAGGCGTTAAAAACAGCTCGTTATGCTGCTTGATGTTGCAAACTGACATTTTCTTATTATATGATTCTGCTTTATCATGCAAACTCTTGTTTGTAGAGAAAGTAATTTGACCATTTTCTGCGGTTTATTATTCCTAGTCATTTCTCTCATAGGGAGCTGAATCAGAAGTTCTAAAACAATCGCAAAAGCGAGCACACTTCCGCATTGAAGAATAAAGTCAATAGCGCATGTCTTTGGACTGTGGAGGAAACCAGAGCACCCGGAGGAAACCCACGCGAACACGTAGAGAACATGCAAACTCCACACAGAAATGCCAACTGATCCAGCTGGGACTTGAACCAGCGACCTTCTTGCTGTGAGGCGACACTATTAACGACCACTGAGCCACTGTGCCGCCCAGTATTAAATTTGAAAGAATTTTTGTAAACATTTAAGTTTTGTTAGAGCTACATTTAAAATGTTTATTTACTTGTATCCTGTTAAATTTTTATTTCTGGTTCAAATTCTTTATATGTGACATAAACCAGCGCAACTTGTTCACTAACTGAAATGATCTATCTTTATTCTTTTAAGAAACAGTTTTGAGACTTACCTTATTTGCTGGATAATACATCAAGCCTTGTTGGTTGAAAATGTGTCTATAATTTTCCTTTGAGATTTGATTGAATCATAATAAACCTATAGGATATTATTGCGAGTGAAAATTCAATTTTCATTTAGGGAGCTTCCACAATAAGACTTTTGGTGCACTGCTGTGTTTGTTTGACATTGGAGTTCATTTGGATGAATGCTGTTCTCTGACCTCTGCTGCGTACCTGTAGACCATACTAGAGTTCACCAAAATGTACACCTGTATGCTTCACGTCTAATTTGAAACTAACCGTACTAAATCACAGAAGTGAGTTGCTAATAACTAACATATTGGTCAAAATTGGTGTATTTTAAAATGCACTGCCAGAGATCAGATGTTTCTTTGCAGAAATTGATACCCATGTTCTTTTGAACTGCACATATTTCAGAAAAACAGATGTGTGTGTTTTTGTTTGTTGGCACAACCTAGCAACAGGGATAAACATCTGACATTCTGGTGATGCAAACCTGATTTGAAACCAAAAAAGCACTGTGTAAACAGTCTGGCAGGAGAGGAGGGATCAACAAAAAGTACCCTTACTCACCTTCATGTTGTTCCAAAGATGGTTGACTGTATAATTTTTTTTTTTCTCTTTGTCTACACAGTGAAAACTATTGGTGCCCAGTATTGTTTTGGAGCCCAGTAACCTTAAAGGAGTTTTCACACTTTATGCCTGGTGTGGAAGGACTGGACAAGAGTGGTTCCTCTTTGTAAAGAAAGTCAGTCATACAGGTTTGCAATGACATGATGGCCAATAAATAATAATGACAGAATTTTAACTATCCCATTAAAATAATTCAGAATCTGTCCTTTTTAAAGTGCCAAAAAGTCAAAATAGTTATCTTTTATACTGGACTGCATCAATTTTCTCACTCAAGACTGCATGAGTCCATTATAGCCTGGCCATTTTAAGGCCAGAGGGGAAGGTGGGCATTGCGAGCTGTTGTCTGGGATATCACACAGCGCAGTGTGTCAGATGGTTTTAGCCCTGTCCAAACAGTATGACATGTTTGCTGTGTAACGCGCTGCAGCGGAATGCAGTTACATGTGCTGTGCCTCGCATGTCCGAGCTGACAGTACACTGGGCATTGTAGAGACAGTGGCTGGTGTGTTAGTTAGGCTGATCCGGTGTCAGTAGGTCAGCAATCCTGCCGTCCCAAGGGGGATAATGGCCATGTAGTGTGAGCGCGGCCGGCTGTGTATCTCTCATGGCCCCACTGACCTGTCAGATCAGAGGCTGCGGTCCTCACTAAGCTCTTCTGTGACATCCTCACCCCTGTCCCTTTCAGCATGCCTTCACCGTCCCACACATGCACGCGTACACAATACGACAACATCAACGGAATCAGCCAGGCTTCCTGAGACTCTGACATGACAGGCCCGACTGGGAAAAAAAGCCCATCTTCCTCCCCCTTCTGCTTTTTTTTCTCTTCCACTCTCTGAATTTTCTCAGGAAGAGGAGGGCGATAGGGTGAGTTCAGGTCGCTCTTTTCGTCCTAGTGGACCTGAGAGAGCGAGAGAGAGAGAGAGAGGTTTGGAGGGAAATGGATAGATAGATGGTGTGGAAAGGAGCATGTTCTGCACTGGCCTCCACGCCCTAATCGAAGCTGACACTATTGAAGCCACCCGGATGGACAGAGAGTGGGGGCAGCATATTGCGGGCGGCAGCCTCCAATTATTTTTCTGGCTCATAAGTGTGGCTTGTTTAACGGGGGCCTGCATGGCTGACAGGAGCCTGATCTGCCAGCAGCCTGTCACACCGCCACGGCCACGAGTCCTCCCTAGGGCAAGCACAGCTAACTTCAGTCTACTGCTCGCCAAACACACACACAGACAGACAGAGTGAAGGAAAGAAAGAGAGAGAGAGAGAAAGCGTATTTGCTCTCTCAACCATATTTGTGTGGAAGAATGTTCATGTGGATGTTTGTGCCCCACTTGGCACACTTCTTCCCCCCTTAGTGCACTTATTTAAAGCTCTCGTTTGGGTCTTAGCAATGCTTAAATGCCTGGCTGGATGGGCACGAGCTGACATGGAGCGTGTACGCGTAGCATATGGTTAGCCGAAACGGTGTTTTGCGCCACTTTGCAGGGCAACGCTTTCTGATTGACGCTTCGAGTGTGACTGAAGTATAATAAGCGGAGTCGGTCTGCGAGAAAGGCACAGGCTCATTTACACTTGCGAAGTCTCCACCGCCGAATGAACGTGAGACCGTGTCCGGGCATGTGTTACTAAGAGTGTGAGTGTAAGTGTGTGAATAAGAAACATGAAATGTTGGCATGGAATTTACATCAGATGTGAGAAAAGTCTTTTTTTTTTGTTTTAATTGAATTAGTTGGAATCGAAAAATAATAAGTAAATCTATGAAAAAGATGAGTCGGGGTGTAAATCAATAAAGCAAGCGAGCAGTTTTTTGGCGAGCAGCAAATTAAACAGATCCTTCCCCAAGGTTTCTGTTTCATATTATTTCTCTCTCACCCTCTCTCGCTCCGTCTCAGCCTCTGTAAATCCTTGCGCTGGGAATTACAGATCAAGCTGGAATAATTAACACATTAAATAAAAGAGCCATACATCAATGGGAGGTCCAAGAGTAGGGCAGTGAGTTATTGTTTAAATTAAGGAAATACCCAATCTCCTCAGCCAGCCATAATTTGCACAGCCGTTCGCGGTGTTGTGATGCAATAATCAGGGTTACACAGTCTGTTGAGTGTCTTAATGGGCTCTGGAGAGGTGGGGTTTCCCTTGTCATCAGCTGGCTGGCCACACTAGCCACCGCTGCCAGCCAGGAGAGGGTGTAAATAGAGAGTTAATCTATTTCCCACATGCAATGGATTTGGCATGGGCCGTGCTTTGGAGTTACTGCAGAGAAAGAGAGGTGGATTTGATTCATTATTTCATTACATCTCCTGCTCTGCGCTGTAATCTACTTAACTTTTAAGATCCGCTTACTAATTTTCACACTTTGTTAAAATTCCACTAACATCACATTTTCCTGTTATTGACTGAAGCTGTGGCCATTGACGCAGGACTTTAAATCTGATATAATGGACTGCTCATCCCTTTTTTAAGATACATTGATCATTTTTCATGTTGCTTTATACAGACACTGGAATGTTGGAGCATTTTCTGTGAAATTTTCTTGGTGTTATATTATCTGCATTTATTATGTTTGTTTTGTTTATTATTACATTAATTATTATATTATTACATTAATTTGATCTTTCGTCACTATTAATTGAAAAAAATAATATGTTTCAAAAGTGATTTTATGTACTGAGCATATGAAATGGAAGTGTCCATTTTAATAGTCCAATTTTAAACTAGTCCAGTGTTCAGTTTTTCTAAATATTTTGATGAAAATAAAATGGCACAAGTCATTCTGCATAATAGGTACATTTATGTTGAAAAATCTATTTTCTCATCTCTTTTTTCATTTGTAAAGATATTTGCGTATTGCTGTACATCCTGTGTGTATTAAGCAATGTTTAAGTGAGGTGCACATCTAATGCACTCTGCACTGAACTTTAGACGTCCTCTTAGCTGGTCTATTGAACAGTCTATTTTAGTTCCTCAAAATAGCAACGCGCCAGCAATGCGCCTTAACACACCTCCTTTTTTAGAACAGAACGCCTATGGGGGCACATATGAACGCAAATGCAATTGCTATTTAAACAGTGTTGTGAAAAACGTCGAAATGACACTTGCGTCCAGCTGAAACTAGCAAACAACATTTGCATCGCGCCTTGCGCCGCATTGCGTCGGGTGTATGATAGGGCCCCTTGACTTTTCCAAACCGCGGTATACTTTGAAAACGGTTCCTAGTTTTGTCATACAAACATGAATCGAAGTTTGTAGGTGTTCCTAATAGAACACAGAGGTAGTTTTCAGAAAACAATTTAAATTTCCCAGTTATAAATTTGGCCTTTTTTAAAAATCAGATACACTCAGGCAAGAGTTCTGGCATGTACATCCTCTACATGCATCCAACACACATACAAGCACGCACTCATTGAGTCTTATACTGCTGTTGAGGTGCAATGCAGAACAGGAGCTTGTAATGCATTACATGTTGCTGGCCCTGGCTGAAGTGCGAGGGAAGCAAGATCAATACTATTGACCTGTTTACCTTAGTGCCGACCACACAACCCTGCGCTCCCGTTTACCACTTGAAACATTAAACCACACTATTAGTAATACTTTGGTCTTGCTCTTTAGCAATTGACCATCTCAACACAGAGTCCCTTACCTGCCTTATGCCAAGGAGAGATGGTGGAAAGGCGCCTACCCATAATTCTCTGCACCAACCCCCATAGGTTTACCTTGTTTGCCTGCTGACGCTAATATGGTCACTCAACCCTGTCAGGCTGCAGGGCATTGTGGGCCGACTGCCTCATCCATAGCTCCCTGGAGCGCTTCATCCCCCTACATGTACGGCCTCATCTCCGTCCCCGTCCAAAGGAGTGGAATTTCTTTAAATGCTTATTTTCCCCACTTCCCTTTCCATTGCTTGTTTGTCTATTGATTTTTTGTAAACCCCTCCAGCCAGCCCCGCGTACACCTCATCCCTCCACCCCTCTGAGCCCCTGATCACCCTCCATCCAACACACACACACATTTATTTATTTCAGTCTTTTAGCCAGGGTAATTTGTTGGTGGTATTGACTTTGAAAATTTAACTCTACTTTTCCCTCTCTTGCTTTTTAGGAGTTGTACTTTACACTCTCCCCCCAAACTAAAAGACGTCACTGGCAAACATTGCAGAGGGTCCTGGAATCCTTATGATGGAAGTGATTGACATCTGGCTATCTGTTATTGAAATCTCTAAGCCTTTTTGCCCAGGCGATCAGACTTTTTATAGTTTATGGGACAAACTGGATAGTGCAGGATGACATCAGACAGGTGAGTCAGATGGAATATTATAACAAAAGATAGAAAAAGCACAATTTAAGTAAAATTAACACACATACGCATTTATTTATTTCAGTATTTTAGCCAGGGAAAGTTGTTGGGGGTATTGACTTTGAAATTTTAACTCTACACCTTTCCCACTTTTGCTTTTTAGGAGCTGTGCTCTCCCCAAAATAAAAGATGCCAGGGGCAAAGATTGCTGAGGGTCCTGGGATTTTGCTGATGGAAGTGATTGACATCTGGCTGTCTGTTGTGGAAATCTCTCAGCATTTTTGACTAAGTCACCTGGCTTTTTCTGTTTATGGGATAAACTGAAAGGCACAGGGTGATATGAGACAGGTGAGTGTTAATGTTATGCTAATGAAACACTAAAAGAGGGTTCTTTTTTAAGCAAATAATATAATAATGCTTTTCATTGTTCAAATGAGACTAGAAAGACATGTCAAATGAGAATATAATGAGACTTCTGCTTCAAATAATATTATTTTGAACAAAGAATGTTGACAATATCATAACACAGTTTTAATAGATATTGCATCATCATACAAGGCAGCATGTTCGTTTCAGGATAGATAATGGAAAGAAACATCAAATCTGAATATTAAATTCAGACAAATCTTAAATTGTTTTTTACATCATGCGACAGACTGGACTGCTGAATATTATCACAGAAGGAAATAACTTTTTAAAAATATAAATGTTAATACAAAAACAATTATTTAAAATAGCTTTATTATTCCACAATAATATCAAATAAATGCAGCCAGGGTGAGTAGAAGAGACAAATAAAAAAAAACTACAACATTAAAATGAAATAAGTAAACAATTTTAGTATTGTACAAGAAATTCAAAGTTAGTTTTCGTATTGTCTGTTCAGAGTTTACCATTTTGAAAATGTTGATTGACAGCTGTCAGTCATCTGACTCTGGAGTGGTGGTTTATTTGAAGGCCATCACCAGAAGGGGACAGTACAGAGATGGACTTGTCACATTAAGCATCAAAAGGGAATTCACAGTGACAGTTAGAGCAGGGTTATGGGTACAGGAAATATACATTACATTTGTATATCTCGTGGAGAATATACGAGTGGTGTTTCCCATGTGAGATTAACTGCTTGTTTGGCATTGCTGGACATTGTTTGTGGCTGCTTGGATGATTTCAGTAGTTGTTAGCATATGTCTGTGTGGTTTAAATAGATGGTTATTTACTTGATCAAATACCATCTAAAAGAGTTTACTACTTCGAGCTTAGAAAAAGAATAGCACACTTCTCCATATTTTGTTGCACTCATTTTAGAATTGATTTGAAGGCTTTTGGAATTCCAATTCAGTTTAAAGAATTGTAGTTCAATATTAATGATATTATTTTATAGAAAAAAACTGAAATTAATTTTAACCAAGAAAGTAAAATATATCAAGATGCTTTAAGGTTTCCACACTTAAAGGTATGTATGAGATACAGTAGATATGATATGTACAGTAATGAGATAAATGCTGCACATATCATGAGATATGATACACAGTGAGATAAATATGATAATATCATATATTGCTGATAGATAGATAGATAGATAGATAGATAGATAGATAGATAGATAGATAGATAGATAGATAGATAGATAGATGGATGGATGGATGGATGGATGGATGGATGGATGGATGGATGGATGGATGGATGGATGGATGGATGGATGGATGGATGGATGGATGGATGGATGGATGGATGGATGGATGGATGGATGGATGGATGGATGGATGGATGGACGGACGGACGGACGGACGGACGGACGACGGACGGACGGACGGACGGACGGACGGACGGACGGACAGACAGACAGACAGACTCTGAGGTCAGGACCAGATGTGTTTTTTTATATGTGCCGAGGTTGTCCTTGGCATTGGTACTGTACACCCTTTATGCCATCATCATCATCATCATGATCATTACCTAGACTTACCACAATTTTCAAGAGGCCGGATGAATGTATAATTTCCAAGACCTTTAAAAGCCACTTTTGGAAATCAGCATAACTCAGAGCTTGAGTTGTATGGGTTCAGAACTAGACAAACAACGTCCTGAGAGCAAACTCTTGTAGAGTGCTAGAGGCGATTACCATATGCGTGTCCACACAGAGTGGCAGATGCCCATTGGATATTCCTAAATGAAGGTTTTGACCTTGGCTCAGCCCTCGCTTAGTTCATTAGCTCCTGGGCTCTTATCCGCAATAACGCCAGCCAAAAACCAATATACTCACTTTGCGCAGAGTGGGAGCCTACAAAATATTACCATAGAAAATGACCGCCATTGGAATCCACCAAGGGCAATTCTCCCTTTCTCTTAGTACATTCGCAGAGACACAGAGAAAGAGAAAAACAGGGATAATGCCAGGTTAACCATCTCATATAGACTGACCCTTGTGTATGTGCAAGAGCTAGCCTTAGGGGTCAAGGGGGTGCGGGGGAGCTAAATAAATGAATAAATCAGAAAGGGAGGAGAGAGGAGAGACAGTGTGTGGTCGATAGCGTCAAAAGCAGATGACAGATCTAAAAGAATGAATATTGATCTGAGTAGGGCCTGCGCAGGGCGACCGGTGGGAGGTCAGGCTGTGTAATTAGAGTGGTGGAAAGGCAAAAGCTCTTCTCTCCTCCTCCCAAACACAACTTCTCTTGTACAGGCATTACGTTTTGTGTGAGTGTGTACTTCTTGAACAATTTAGGGGAGTTTTAAAAAGCTGTGTGTATTGACGTTTAAGAAATTGTTCGCCCAAGTAATGTAAATGTTGTTCGTATATTCTTAACCTCATGTTGTTTCCTTGGGACATACTTTGGGGGAAAGTGAGAAAAGAGAAATTTTTGAGGAATATACTGGTTGTCTTTTTCCCCATGCAGTCATGTTAAATAGTGGAATAAATATCAAGTGGGTATGTCCAAAGATATTTAATATTAAAGGGCACCTATTTTACCCCTTTTTTAAGATTTAAGATAAGTCTTTTGTGTCTCCAGAATGTGCCTGTAAAGTTTCAGCTCAAAACACCCATCAGATTATTTATTATACCTTTCATAATATTGGGATTTTCAACTCTGAACACAATGTACAGTAGCTGTTTTTGTTCCCTGTACTTTTACTGCTAGTTCTCCCCGCCCACCGTTCCCACGTGCCTGTCAGAGTGGGCCTCAATCTCCACTTCAGCTGTGTCAGATAAACAGCACAGTGACAGACATGAAGCAAGCAGATCTCACATAACTTGTGAGAAATACTACAGTAAGAACTTTCCAATGATTATTTGATGTATTTGTTGTGGAGTTGCAACGATGAGTCACACACAGTGTTGTTACAAAATTCATGCACGCACGCACGCACACACACACAAACAGCGTGCGCATTTAACTTTGCACTGTTTTTGTACGAAAAATGTGACAGGATACACGCTAATATCCACTGGTGTATGGATATACATCATGTTAATGTAAAAAATAAACCAGATTTAACGTCCACAAACCGGGATTTAAGTGTCTTTTATAATTGTACAAACATGCGGCTGTGGTGATAAAGACGGTAAAATCGGTGTGATTGATCAAAAACATGCACTGTTTTAAAAACGTTTTAAACTTGTAAAACTCATTCTTGATCATATTTGATGATTGATGGTCACAGCGAGCTCAACAGATCTTTTCATCCCGGTTGCTTTGCGCACGTCCTGTCTTGTTGATATGATTATACACGTTACTACGGAGACATGTTAATACGGGGCTGTTAATCAATTCGGTGGGTTGGGAAACCGCACTCCTATGTCATGTTGCGGTGGGCCTCTAAATAGGAGGCATTGGGATCCTATTTTAACATCAAGAAATTTAAAAAAGAGACTTGTTGTCATTATATCTCTCCAATATGACACACAGTTCTGTTCAAACAGCTCCCAAAAGATGATTTTAAATGATGATAGAAGTGTCTGCTGATGTAAAGTTCACTTGTAAGATGCATTAATTTATTCTAACAATTAAATGAACTTGCTGAAAACTGCATAGCTATGTAATACTTTAAGAAAAATGCCGGACACATTTTTTAAGTCTCAAAAAAGGTGTTTCTCTGTGGGTCTGCAGAGTATGTGAGACTGTCTGTGGGAAAGTAGATTTTCCACTACTTAATCAATCGCAGATGTTTGGTTATTGGGGCGGATGCAAAAAAGGATGATAATAATAGTAAAGAAAAAAATGCGTCACTAAATATACTTGAGAAGTCGTTAATATACTTGGGTATACAAGTAAAGTCTATGTGTGGGAAGCACTGCTATTTTTAGTTTGTAAAATAAAGTGCAGAGGTAATTTAAACATCAATATTTCTCCCATTCCTAAATTGAGCCAGTAACGCAGTTCAAATTTTGTTAATTCGAACACAATATTTTGACACTGATGGTATTTGTCTCATAATTATAGAAACCATATTTGTATAAAATATACATGTCAACTTTAATTGCAATAATAGGCATGTTGTAAATCTTAATAACCATAAATGTTAGGAAATTATGATATTTTTTTCAGTGAACTATGCCTTTAAGGACAAAAAAAGTGTCACCTGAAAATACTGGTGCCGAGTAAATTACCATTTTTTTGTGCCTGATAAAATCCAGGTGTTATTTCTTCTCTTTTCAGTTGTCTTTTTGTTTAAAGGGGCATGTGAGAGGCATGATATAAACTTGTGTGCTGTTAAGGAAAACTGATGTCTGAGTCCTTGAAGTGTTACATCTGATGTTTTTATGGATGGGCTCCACTCTCTCTTTCCCTGCCTCTCACTTTCTCTGTCTTTCTCATTCTCACATTCTCAACGTCTTTTTTCATGCTGCCTCTTCATAAGTGCCACCAGTATACGGTATACGTGTGTGTATTGGACATCCTTGTATTACTCTTTTTTTTTTCAGCAGAAGGGTATAAGGTTGATTTAGTGCTCTGTGACTCCAGTAATGGATCCCTGACAAGCCCTCCAATCTTCAGACTGTACATCCCGTGACCATTACCAGCTACACACTGTCCCAAACACAGCAACATGGCCGTTACCGCCCCAGGGACATCTCATGGTAAAACGAACTTGGGATGAACCCAGTGCAACATAAATAACATCTCTCGTCTTCCTCCTTTTTACTCTCCCTTCCTAACATCCCAGCCATAAACACACACACACAGACATACACTCAGCCTGCAGACTCATTAGCACAGGCTTAAACTGTGCACATTTCGAACAATCAAACATTGTGCACTTGCTGTATCCACCACTGAGGGCCACCTCGCGTTTTCTGACATTATAATGTTCCTACACACATTATATTTACAGCACAATGACAACTACATCTATTCACGCCGCTACCTTCGCGACCACCAATGTTTTGTTTCATTGCAAAGTCTTATTAATGATAAAGCGTCACTGTTTAGCCCTATTTATATCTTCCCCCACAGACCAGTCCTTTAACACACAATGCCATTATTGATAGGCCATTGCCATTAGCCGTGTTTACCTGTCAGCTAGCGCCTCGTTAATGAGAGAGCTTTGGGAGGAATAATGAGGAGGCTGCTAACGACTAATGGATGTTTACAGCCACTTTCTCGCTCTCTAACATTGCTAATGCTAATGCTAACAGTGCAGATATCAGTGCTGGCCGTGGCGTTTGATGGCACCCCTCTGCAGGCGACGGTGCAAACGACACTGTGTGGAGTTTAATTGGTAGTGTGATTGGAGCTGAGAGTCTGTGGTTATTTGAACAGAGATCAAAGAGGAGATGGACGAGCAGCTTTGGAAATAAGAATTTAGTGAGAACAATTTACATTCATTTTAAGATGATTTAGGAAATTTGTTTTCAATTGGATTAGTTCCTAAAAGGTCTTGGTAATAACATCATAAGAGGTTAATATTAGGTTAAATTTAGGTCGTGACATCAGCTGACCGAAATTCAATGTCTAGCCAGCATCTAATGTTCAATGATGACATCAAATGATGTTGATATTTGGTTGATTTTAGGTTGTGTTTGGAAAGTGACTAAAATCCAACATCAAGCCAACATGTTAAACCAAATATTGATGTCAAATACTGACATTTATTTGGCATTCATTCGACATCAATCTGACGTCATGTTGACATCCTGTGCCTGCTGTGTATAGCACAGGGATGGGCAACTTCTGTCCTGCAGAATTTTGCTCCGACCCCAATCAAACACATCTGAACAAGCTATTCATTGATTTAAGATCACTATAAAGCTATAGGTGGTGTGTTTGATTAGGGTTAGAAGTAAATGCTGCCCTCCGGGACTGAAGTTGCCCATCTCTGCTATAGCTTTTGCAGTCAGTGTTTGAAGCTATTTTAAGGAACACTCAAAATTTTTAAGATCATAATTTAAATTTAATTTGCAATTTTATGTTAGTCAGCCAGATTGACTTTTAAATTTATTTTAGCGGTGCATTTAAGTTTAACATGCCAGTTGGCCAATTGTGGGGTGGTTACATAACCTTTAATTTAACCGCTTTTTAGTTTTTTTTTTGTTTTTTTTTACACAAACTCCATCACCACATGTGCAATTCATTTTGCTTCCATTTGGTACCTCCATGTAAATGCTCATCAGTTTTGTTGACGCTCAGCTACTTTTCTTTTAGTTCACCATGGTTCAGTTCATAGTGGATGCCACTACAAACAAACGCCATTGTTTTGTTTAGTTGCGTCACATTTAAGAGTAATGCCACTATACACAAACTCTATCACTGGCGTTTTGTTGTGGCTCTGTTTTGTTTCATTTATTTATTTATTTTTCTGCCACTCACTTATCAATGAAGGTCACTACACACAAACACCATTGTTTTGTTGCAGTTCATTTCACAGCAAATACCACTACACACAATGTCCTTCACTGCCTTTTTGAATTGTTGTAGACTCTGTTTTGTTTTGTTTGCTTCTGTTTCACTGTAAATGCTGCAACACACATGCTTCTAAATTCTATAACAGTTTTTTTTTGGCAAGTACACATGCATTTATATATGGTAGCTCTGTTTCTGCTTTTAGCCTTTAAAGGGCAACATCCACCACACTCAGCCAGCCATTGCTTCAGAACAGCCCATTTTCTCGTAGTAATTTGCCATTCTGAGCTCTACGTCATGGATGCTACATCCCGTCGGAGCCTGGATCCAGACAGCCTTCACTTGCCCTGTGCTCTCCTCTTAAACAGGAGCTGATAAACACAGAACCCCAAGGAGTGTTTGAACCCCACCGGTTGGACCTTATCGCCTGGGCACTCCGTTTCTGCACTAATTAAAACCCCCTTCTCAATGGCAGAGTTGGGAGGTACAATTACGGCTGAGGCCTCCGGAGCCTCATCGTGTCTCTATTAAAGGGGCGCGTTCATTGTAATGATGCTGGAGTTTAATTACTTCCACGCGGCAGCCGTTGTAAAACACGCTGATAAATGGGCCAACACGATCGTGCATCATTATTTCTCCCCGTGCACCGGCCTTGTTAGAGCGATTATGAGCTGTGGTGCTGCAGGAGGAGGAGGAGGAGGAAGAATAGCATACCTGTGCTGATCTAATACTGAACAAGCTAGTGGCGGAGAAGGAAAGGCGGAGATGATGCATCAGTAATTTCGACTGTAGAGCCGAGACGCTTCATCCCTCTCTCTCCAAGTATGGAAAAAGTTGCTAAATACTTTTACATACTCACAAATGCTTCCTTGCTTACTTCACCATCCACAGCAAGTCACGCTTTTGCATTTTCAGCCACATTTCTGTGCGCCTTAGGTTGGTCCTCTCGCCACACTGCAGTAGCAGACAAACAAATGTACATATTCAAAGTCATTAATTATGAATTTTTTTCTGGTGTATGCCCAGTGGTAGGCCCACCCTGATTAATCTTGTTCCCTGTTCTTCCCCCATGCTTATTAAACTGCTGAAGCAAATATCTTGCATGCAATAAATCCCCCCTAGAGCATGATTAATCAAAAGCAGTGAGCTGAGGGGTGCTGGCAGGTGGAGTTACAGTGTTAAATCACCTGCGTGGCTGGATGAATGGCCCTTTGCTAGAAATAAGGAAGTTGGCATGATGGGACATAGCGGGTTGAAGTTGTTGGTCAGGCTTTTGCAAGTCATCCGGCTAGGGATTAAAATTCAGTGTAGGATTCAGGATCTAGTTCTGCTTCAGTGTTTTGATTCTAGTTGCTTGGGATTGAAAAAAAAAATTATGTTCAGCAAGCCATTTTCTTGATAAAATACATGTCAAATAGTAATACTTAGCATTTTATAATAGCAGATTACTATTTCAGTATAGTTTACAATCAGGGCTTGAAATTAACTTTTTTACTTGGTAGCACCGGCGCTCCCAACTTCAAAAATTTAGGAGAACCAGAAAAATTTTAGGAGCACCCACCAAAAATGAACGAGCACTACTGCAAATTGTATATCAACATATTTATTGGATTTGAAAATAACATCAATCAGGACTAACAAAAACCAGAAACAACTATATAACTAATTCTGTAATGACTTATTAATATTTGCTCAATAATTCCAAAATGAATGTTTAATAATTATAAAATATTAATGATGATGATGATGACAATAATACTAACATTGAATTACATTTCTTATTATCTTGCTGCCTTGAATGTGCTTGAATGCGAGTTATCTTCTAAAAAAGTCTAACTGTTACATTATGAAAAATAAATGTATGCTTTGCAAACAAAATGAAGCATTGCAGTAAGAAATATCCATTTTGTAGTTTCAGTTTAAACTTAGTAAAGGCAAGCTTTTTTGGCGATGATGTATAAATATATATAGTGTTACATGTAGTGGCCATTTGCGCTGAACACGCAGTTAAATGCAACTCATCGAGATTCGGCTTATTACAGCTGATCCACTTCAGATCAGCTGATCTTTTAGCACTCTCCGAAATCACTTGATTGATCTCGGCTGGTGGATCAACATTCACCATATGATCGCTCTCATCGATCTATTATTTGTAACTTTAGGTGGGTTTGCAAACCTGTTTTCTTTTCATTGTGTCTTCCTCAAAATTCAGCTCTTTGCATTTCCTGCGGTCATAAAAGCTCCCTGTCATCTGACAGATGGAAGCCTTGAGGGATTGACACCTATATGAACCATTGACAGCTAATATGAACCAATATAAAGGCAGGGAAGACCGATTCAGCACGTTTTAGAAAAAAATCAAAACAGGTGGCACTACAATTGTTATATGCAGTTGCACAAATGCTCCCAAATATATTATGAGGTTGCATAGATTAAATTTCAGGCGCATATGTGACCAAAATGGTCGCAATTTTAAGACCCTGTACAATGTTACGTTTTTATATTTTACAAATGAAATTGCTGTTATGGCAAGCTGTTATCAATACTTCAGTCTGCAGTGTTTCAAGATGCTTCGGTATTATTGTTACTAATCTTAAAAAATGTAATTTGTTCAGGATTTTATTCTATTCATGTTTGTTTATATAGCGCTTTTACAATGTAGATTCTGTCAAAGCAGCTTAACATAGAAGTTCTAGTAAATTAAAACTGTGTCAGTCCAGTTTTTAGAGTTGAAGTTCAGTTTAGTTCAGTTCAGCGTGGTTTAATTTTCACTGCTGAAAGTCCAAACACTGTAGAGCAAATAAATCGATGTGCAGCTCCACAAGTCCCAAACCAAGCAAGCCAGTGGCGACAGTGGCGAGGAACAAACTTTACCACCGTTTTGTGATGAAAAGTACAACATATTTGTGAAATAGAAATATTCTGTAACATTATAAATGTCTTTACACTCAGCTTTGATTAACTTAATACAAAATTACAATCAGCAATTAGCAGAAATACCTTTTTGAAGACGTCTTTATTTACTTTTTTGTGTCATCCTTTATTCTGCACTTTCTTGCCTCCTGTGTGATGGTCTTTGACAAGCGGTTTAAAAGCCATATCATTTGATGCTAATTCCATTTTGTGGTACATTTAGATTTTTTTCCACACTCATGACTGATGGCAAATGTGAGACAGGAATTGGACCGAACAATCATTTACTTACCAGTGCGTGCTAAATGTGCATCAATAGCCTCTGAATATTTAATCACGTGCTAATTACTGATTAGCAAAGAGAACCTGGTGGTAAACCAATTATTGCAAAAGATTTGAAAAAAGCACCTTCTCTCTGGAGAGGAAAAACTATTGAGCAGCTTCCAGCCAGTTGGCGAATTAATCTTATTTAGCTTTATCCTCCTATGTACGGTAAGTGTGATGGTTAACAGTGGGACTCTGTATTCAGGCAGCAAGAAAAAAAGAAAAAACTCGTTTGACTACCTGGTGATTCAGCTCGCTCCAAAGAGATGACATGAAAATGTTCCCCAGTGTGTCTATACGGCTGCAAAATGCTGGGCTGTTCAGAGCTCTGCATCTCCCTCGGAGAGGCTGATTACGGGTCGGACCTGTCTGGGCCCATATGAGGCGTCTATGAGCTGAAGCACTCTGCTGGGACTGGAGAATTAGACCAACACACACTGCAGTAATGCCTGCATGAATGAAAGAGCTGAGATCAGGCCTTACATATGCATCTGGTTCATCCTTCGCATATTACACGCTGTTCCTCTGCCTCTCGTATGTCTGGTTATCTTGCAGTGGTGTGTAACATGTTTTGTTTTGTTTATTTGCATGAACTTGAAGTTGCTGGGACTTTTATTTTAGTATGATGATGTACTTCCAACTGAAGCGCAGTGTTGAGTTGGGGGTGGGGCATTCTTTTGTGCATCATTCCGTCATAGCAAACTAAAGGTAAGAGAGTGTTGTTATCTAACTTTGCTAGGCTTCACAAAGCAAGCCAGACCTGTAACAATAAATTATATTAAATTAAAATAAATAGGACACCTCTAAATTAATGAGAAGCCCAGAGTCTCATATCCCGTTCAAAAGGACTATTGACCAAAGGAATAACGTAAAGTCAAATTTATTTGACATTTGACTTTTAAGGAGACATAAAATCTTGCGGAGGTAAAACCAAAATAACAAACAAAAAACTCAACAACTAACTAAGTTTTAAACCCTCTTACTTGCACATGTAATAAAACAAATTAAATAACATTCACTTACCTCCCTATTAACCACAAAACATGAGAAAACTTCATAAAACAAAAAGGCACCCTCCTCATCACGTGTCTCCTTATAGATCTCACTAAGTCAACACTCAGCGTTAAAATTTCAATAATATCGCCGAGCAAATAAAACACAAGTTTTTTTTACACAAATAAGCAAAACATGCTGGGAGAGAGGAGACTCTCCGAACGATGTTCCAGTTTCAATTGACTTCACCACGCAAGCTTCCACGTGCCAACACCTGAATCACAGCACCTGTAACAATTACACAATCACAGTTGTTTCCAACTGCTTACACACCTTTTTTCAAAACTCTACACACAATTCCCAAAACTGCACACAAAAATGCATCCATTGTCTGAAGAAGTGCCAGAAAAGCATAGGGTTGGCCATCTTACACTTTTCAGCGCCAGGCTTAGAAAAATTCCTCTATGGGATTTAGAAAAGGTGAGTATGGGGGTAGGTACAAAACTACAAATTGTGGATGGGTTGCAAACCAGTTTTAGTCCAGAAAACTAACATTGCCCGATGACCTTTAACCTATTTATACAACCCAGGCTCGTTCTTAAAACGTAGCTCTATATACATTTCTGGAGAGTGCCAAATACGTCCCAGGAGGTACGTTTTTTACAGTTTTTGTTTTCGCGAATGCACCAGAGGCTGCTGTGTACGCGTTTTGAGATCTCAAATTTCTCTAGCGAGTGCCAATCGCGTCTGCTGTTCTCACGTAAATCCACCAGAGGCCACTGTCGAATGACTGACTGACCAACCAACCTATCCCCCCACCCACCCCCTTTCCTATACCCAACGGATAGTGTTTTAAAAACCAACGATTGACCAGCGCACACCCGTTTCCCTAAACCCAACCAACAGTGTTTTGAAAAGCAATTCAGAAAAAGAAAAGCCCCCTGATTTTTACCACGTTTTCACATTTTACCACATTCTGACCCTGTTATTGGCTTTTGTTTTTGTCTTATTTGCTTTTCTGGAATCGTTCTTCACTGGACTTGAACCCCGTCATCAGACCCTCTCTGCGTCTCAAGTCCGCCGATGTATGCTGCGAACCACTGGACAAACTTATAACAGCAGGAAAGCCGTCCATAAGGAGGCAAGCGGTCAGCTGCTAGTTCAAAAAGGAATGGTGTCATACCACCCCGTAGCATTTGTTTTAAAGATGAAATGCAGTCATACGTACTTCTGGCTACATAATTTGCGATCTCCAGAAATGTACTGTATTGAAGGCTACGTTTTCAGAATGAGCCTATGTTGCATTTATATGCCTATACTACAGTAAAGCAGTAATTGGTTCGTGATCAGTTAAGCAGTAAGTGTTTGCACATGTGAGGAGTGTGTGTGTGAACAGGTAAATAAGTGTAGCATTTTCATTGGTTGTGTTTGAAAATAAAAGCAAGTCACTTCCTATAATTTTTTTGGTTTTAGGTAGAGAATTGTCCAAAGTGTTTTGTGCAATTTAAATAGCTTATGGTTTTGGCTATTTGGAGTGTAGTTTCGCATTTTGAGTGAGAGGTTTCAGAAAATTGTGTGACATAAAAAGATTTTGTCTGTAAGTAGTTAGAAAAACTGTAATATAAAGAAGGACCACCACTCCAAACGCGGAAGCAAATAGTCTGACTTTCATTGAATATTACCAAAACAAACACATTTTTTTTTTGTAGTTTAACTTATACAGCTTAATTATTCACCTTAAGAATAACAATGTGAGCTAGCAAAAATTGACTTTGAAATTTTAATTTAGTATAATTTCCTTTTGTCTCATTTTGTGGCTTGGTTCACTGTAAAATGCTGCTACATATGTGCCGCTAAACTCCATTTCCACTTGTGCAGTGAGTTATTGCTGTGTTTTCTTAGCACACAGAGATCATGCGTACACAGATCCACTCTGCATTACTCATTGTGCATTACACACATACACCTATGTTGAGCAAATGATAGCTCTGTTTTTGCTTTAAGCCTTCAAAGGGCAACATCCGCTACACTCCTCAGCCAGTTGACTCCTTTTGCTCACGTTTTTTGTCTAATATTCCACAATTTCCAGTTCTATGCCATGGAAGCTTCATCCCATCAGAACCCAACTCACTTCAGACAGCCTTCACTTACTTAAATGGGAGCTGAATACCACAGAACTTAAGCACACTGCTGGGACTAGAGAATTAGACCAACACACACCACAGTAATAATGGCCTGCATGAGTGAGAGAGCGGAGATCGGGCCTTACATATGCATCTGGTTCATGCTTCACCTACTACATGATGTTCCTCGGCCTCTCGTGTGTCTGGTCACGTTGTGGCAATGTGAAACATGGCCTTAGATAGTTTGTATGTGCGCATGTTTTAGCGTTGTCTTTGAATATATGCGTGTGCAGGTGACATGATGGAGGGCATGTTGCCACTGCGGTGGAAACCACGTTTCTGGAGGAGAGGTAGAAATGGAGGGTTAGTTTTATGTTAATGGCTGAGAGGGTTACGAAGAAGTCTATTGACAGTTAACATGCCCTTCAAGGTGTTCTTTGTGGTTCAGCAGTTCTGACAAGTCGAGGGGCCGTCGTTTCACCTCACCTTTATTTATATGCTTGACTACTCTTAACATTATGGAACACCAAAGGGTCTGGTTATTGGAAAAGGTGGGAGGCAGAACTCGTCTTCCCGCTCCAGCCAGGTGTCTCGGACATGGGGGAGGGAGAATTTAAGGGGAAAGACAAAATGCGTTAATTTATTTTGTGTTGATTAATTAAGTAATATGGGCATCACGGTGGTGCAGTGAGTAGCGCGATTGCCTCACAGCAAGAAGGTTGCTGGTTCGAGCCCGGCTGGGTCATTTGGCATTTCTGTGTGGAGTTGGCATGTTCTCCCCGTGTTCGTGTGGGTTTCCTCCGGGTCTTCCAGTTTCCCCCACAGTCCAAACACATGCATTATAGGTGAATTAAATAAGCCATACAGTATTGGCTGTAGTGTATGTGTGTGAATGAGTGTGCATGGATGTTTTTCAGTGATTGGTTGCAGCTGGAAGGGCATCCGCTGCGTAAAACATATACTGGATAAGTTGGCGGTTCATTTCGCTGTGGCGACCCCAGATTAATAAAGGGACTAAGCCGAAAAGAAAATGAATGAATTTTTATAAATCATTTCTTTGCATGTTTTATGAGGCTTAATGAAGTTAACCTAAGAAGAGGTTAAACACAATGAATGAAGCATCTGTACTGATCTGTACTGTACTGGTAAATTTGAAAGGAATTGTTTTTTTTTGTTGCATCTACAGACAAAATTTTTTTGTATTGATTATTTTGAAGGTGTGGGGTTAAAAAACATACTTTATTTTAAGTTTCACCATCATTAACCATTTATTGCTTCGACTACAGTTACTTTAATACATCTGACATTTGTAATTATGACTTGGCAACCTGTTAATGCAAACTTCTCTATTAACAAGTTTAATAGAGAGGTTTGCTACATTCAAGTAGAACTTGAATGTAGCATATCTTTGCATGTGGTTTCTTTAAATCAATACAGTTCAATTAATCTTTATTTCTATAGCGCTTTTACAATGTAGATTGTGCCTTAGTAGCTTCACATAGAAGATTATAGTGAATTGAAACGGTGTCAGTTCAGTTTTTAGAGTTGAAGTTCAGATCAGATCAGTTCAGTCTGGTTTAATATTCACTGCTGAGAGTCCAAACACTGAACAGCAAATCCATTGATGCGCAGCTCTACAAGTCTCGAACTTAGGCAAGCCAGTGGCGACAGCGGCGAGGAAAAAAGCTTCACCAATTGGCGAAAGTGAAGGATAAAAAACCTTGAGAGAAACCAGGCTCAGATGGGCACGACCATTTCTCCTATGGCTAAACGTCTTGTGCAGAGCTGCAGTCTAGGCGCCGGAGGCTGGAGAACTCTGGACCTCAGTGAAGACTCGTCTGCCCCTGGAGTGTCACAGGAATCAGACGCATGCTCTCTAGTCCTCCATGACCACCACAGCAGCTGCTCGGAATACAGGCTGGTCCGGGATTGTGGAAACCTTGGGATCATCTCTTCACAGGTCTTGGATCGCATCAGTGGCACTGCATAATCTCTGGGGGCCCCGGGATGATTATCCCCAGGTGGAAATAAAGAATAAAGAGAATAATTAGCATAGCTGCTGTACATAGTGTATATAAACGAGATGCATGGAGCACATTCATGCATCATACCGCTACGTGATGCATTGAGTATATGCTTTACTAAAAAGATAGGTCTTTAATCTAGTTTTGAACTGTGGAAGTGTGTCTGAGCCTCAGACATTATCAGGAAGGCTATTCCAGAGTTTAGGAGCCATAAAATGAGTAGGCTCGACCTCCTTTACTCGACTTTGATATTCTAGGTTCTACCAGAAGCCCTGAGTTTTGAGATCTTAAAGAGTGAGTTGGATTGTTGCGAGACAGAAGGTGGGTAGATAACCAGGAGCTAGATTATTTAAAGCTTTATAGGTAAGAAGTAATATTTTAAAATCAATACGAAACTTAACAGGCAGCCAGTGTAAGGAGGAAAAAAATTGGGGTGATATGATCATATTTTCTAGACCTGGTAAGAACTCTGGCAACTGCATTGTACTAGCTGAAGTTTGTTAATAAGGATGCTGGGCAACCAGCGAACAGAGCATTACAGTAACCCAGCCTTGAAGTCATAAAAGCATGAACTAGCTTTTCTGCATCTGAGATGGATTGCATACTTCGTAACTTAGCTATATTTCTCATTAGAAAGAAAGCAGTTTTTGTGACATGGGATATATGATTTTCAAAAGTTAAGTTGCTGTTTAATATGACACCCAGATCTTTTATAGTAGAGTCAATGCTAACTTTGTATCCCTCTAATTGCAGGTCGAGTTGTGAGAACTGCTGTGTACAGGATTTAGGCCCAATAAGTAATAATTCTGTTTTGTCTGAGTTTAAGAGAAGAAAATTGTTGGTCATCCAGTCTTTAACATCTTTAATGCACTCACTTTTTCTCCACAGTGACTAACTAGTTACTTTAATTTGTTTTAACAAAACAAATAAAAATGGAATTTTGATTCAGAAAGTTAAATATTTAGGTATTTTGTGATATGTACTGTAAAACCCACTCACTTTCAGCTTAGTCCCTGAATTGTCAGCAGTCACCCCAGCAGAATGAACCACCATTTACTCTGACATACGCTTTATGCATCAGATGCTGTTCCAGTTGCTAACTAACAGTCCCTAACTTGTGAACCCTTAGTGCTGGAAAACACCCATACACTCTCTCTTTGACACACTCATATACTATGGCCAATTTAGTTCGTCCAATGCACCCAAAGATAGCATACGAATGTGGGCCACTTTAGGCAGTTATGCGGCACTGGTGGTCTTCCTTCGGCCCTGACTAAATGAATGTGAGCCTGAAGTCGCCCATCTGTACTATGGCAAAGGAGGGCCAAAGATTCAAATTCATATATGGGCCATTTAAGGCAAAGATTTGGCACTTATGGCAAAATGTAATCTGAATGTGAGCCTAATGTGGCCCATGTGGAAAATGGTAAATTTGGGCCAAATTATGTAGGACAAATGTGGGCCACAGTTGGCAAAAATGTGGCATAGTCATTTAAGGGTAATCTGGGTCTAAACCTTAAGTGGCTCACACGTGTGGCCCAGTTATCCCTAAACATATGCGGTCCACTTTTCGCGAATATTTGGAACATGAAAGGGGTGATAATTATTGGGGTCAAACCATAGCTTTTTGGCATAGCAGATATGGGTAGTAATATATACTATAAAACTTTTCGTTGTAAATTTACAGAATAATACTGGCAGCTAGGTTGTCAGCCACATACTGTGTTTTTACAGTCCACTCCTGTAGTTTACATTTACAGTATATTACTGTTGAAATACATTTTTACACTGTGTTTTTACAGCTCAAACCTTTAACCATTTAAACTCCACAGCAAAATTCTCAGTTTTAAATGAACACTTTCATGTGTCCACACTACTGAGTGCTCAAGAAACAGCTGAAGATAATGGGTTATAAAATAGAGAAACATAGACTAAACTCACCATCATGGAGAAAAGTGTTTGCTTTAGTTGGGCTCATAGCCCTGAACCGCTTAATATAAATTTTCTTTTGGTCTGCTGTAACTTTTAAGAACTTCTCTTAAAAAGTTAATTCATTACAGCAAACAAGCCAAGAAAAAAAAAAACAATAAAATAAAGTAAGGTACAACCTGTGATGAAATAATATAATTCACTGATGTTAAACAATGTTTAATCCATTATTAGAAGTAAACATGCTTGCACATGCCACAGAATTATAAAGGTTTATAAGCAAAAAAAATCTATGGTTCATCTTCTGCTCACAGAGACATCAATAATAAGCGTTTGAACCTCAACATTGGTGACAATTAACAAAATGAACAATTCTCACAAACATCACAAAAAGGATACTAAAAGTGACAATCAAAAGCAAATGATGAAAACTGTAGCATCAATAAATTATATAATGTATTCATATTGCAGTGCATGCTGGGATTTTTGTACTTTGCCACACCCAGCAAGTGTAAGGTGTAGGCCAGATCTGGGCCACAATGAAAGCAAACTGTGGCCCAGAATAGGGTCAGTTCTGGTTCATTTGGTTAAATTCTGACTAATATGTTGTATTGCTTTGGCTTATTTGTGGCCCAGATCTGACAAACAGGAGCAGAGCGCCCTAGAGCCATCATTCCATTCAGTATGTGGTCCAGATGTAAGTGTCTGGTGTTCGCCGGTTCTGGGCCAGAATAAAAGCAAACTGTGGCCCAGAATAGGGTCAGTTCTGGTTCATTTGTTTGAATTCTGGCTGATATGTGATATTGCTATGGCTTAATTGTGGCCCAGATCTGGCAAACAGGAGCGGACCGCCCAAGTGCCATCATTCCATGTGGTATGTGGGCCCGATGTAAGTGTCTGGTGTGGGCCAGATTTAAGCCACATGAATTTTGACAGCTGGGCCTATACCACATGTCTTTAGGCTGTGGAGCAAACAGGAGTGCCCGGAGGAAACCCGTGAATACTCCACACAGAAAGTCTTTGTGGCCCAGCCGGGACTCAAACCATTAACCTTCTTGGTGTGAGGTAACAATGCTAACCATAGAGCCACCGTGCCATCGATGTTTTTTTCGCTGTTTTGTTTTTTTAATATTTTAAATCATATACTGTATTGCATTGTGTAGTTATAGTAGTATCAGCTTTCTGCCAGGACATTATCTTTTTTCTACAGATTTTTATTTTCTTACAGTCTACAGTTTAATTTTCTGACAGTCATTTTTTTTACACTGTAGCCGCGTTTTAATCTTAACAAGATTTCCAAATCCCTTTTTTTTCATCCCAGACACCCTTATTTGTCAATGACCCTAAAGCAGGTGGCATAAAGCGAGACGGTTACAGAAAACAAAAGACGAGCGTGAGGGCGAGAGGACTTACGCTCTGAAGGATTACCAGAGGGGTTTCGTTTACAAAGCTTTTTGAAAGGAGGTCCAGACAAGTACACTGGATGGCGGATTGGGACATTGCATGTTATTTTTCCTCTGTTCCTGTCTATTGAAATGTTTCATGGTTTTCTTGAGCCATGGTGTCTGTGTGTCTGTGGGGCACACGGGGGATGCGGGATGTGGGATGTGCTCTGGGTGTTAGACAGATATACTGTGCCTTTCAATGTAATCGCTTTGCGTTTAACGAACGAGTATGGTTTCATTCACCAGCCATGGCTCTCGCATGCTTGCATGGGTTGCACCGAAGCTAACATGCTTAAAGTTGTGTGTTTTTTTGTTGGTGGGGAGTCTTCAAACGGGGCTTAGTTGGGGGTTGCATGTGCTTCACAGGGCTTCGGCACTCCGACAGACATTCAGGAGGAAAACGGCAGGCTGTAGAGCTTTTTTTTTCTTTCTCCGAATGGAGCGTACATCCCTCAGGGAGAGCGAGGTGGGGGTGTCAGTAGATCCCGCTCTTCCTTCTTTCTTTCCTCTGTTTCCGTGTTCTCCGTTCCGCCTGATTCTCTCGGAGAGCCAGCGAGTGTGACGGAGGTGAGGGGCGATCAGATGGGCACCTTCTGTGAGCAGGGCAGCTGCCGGGAGGAGGGTGAGGGAATGGAGGAAAGGAGCATAAGATGCACCAAAGCAAACTAGTTATGGTATAATGTCAGAGTAAACTATGGCCTACTGCTTGTTTGCTATAGGTTAACAAATGGCAAAAAATTTGGGTATCAATCTTGATCTCCCTTCTTTTGCTGAGATTTTCTGTTTCGTTTTTACTCTCTGTGGACAAACTTGACATAAATACCAAATTTAAAATTATTTAATGTAAAATATTATTTAACTGTTTAAAATAGTCAATTTGACAAATGGTATTGTACTGTGAAGTAAAAAAAAAAAAAAAAAAGAAAAATTTATTTAATTAAAATAATATAATATAACAAAATATTGTTTATAATGAAGTTTTTTAATGTGTGAAATGTTAGCATTATAGTTTTTATTATACTGAAGTGTTTTTAAATGTTTATAAATTGAAATAAATGAATAAACATAAAAGTACGGCTGCAAAGAAATGAAATTAACAAAAGTTGACATTGAATAAATACTTATTGAGATTGCTATATTTAAATTGTTTCATTAAATAGCCTTTTATTATTATATTGTTTCATAAATCACAATTAAAATAATTGTATAAATTAATAATTTATCATTAATAATTGTGTTACGGATTTATGCAGAATGATTTTAAGGAGTATCATAACTAAAAACTTAATATAAAAAACAAAACAATAATAAATTTTAAACTTTTATTTAATGTTTACAAAGCAAATCCATTTAATCCACTTATTTGGTAAACAAAGCAAGTCTCTCATATATCTACTAAATGACTATTTAAAAGATTACTTTACAAACTGTATTGTAAATAAGTCATATGAACATTTTAATATTACTATTATTATATCACAATAATATTGATGAAATTAATTCAAAAACTGAATAAATATAAATTTACACAAATAAATACATAGACTCAATGATGAGCTAAAAATCTACGGAAATCATTTGTTTGAACTTATAGTTTGACTGTTAAAGTGATCTGCCACTTTCAAAAGTCTGGGAACCACTGTTATAGAAATAATCTAGACAGCATAAAACGTTAAGACAAAAAAAGAGAGAGAAAAAAACGACAGAATAGATGTCCGCAAGCAAGGGATTCAGTTGGCGCTTGGGGGCCGTTCTTATCCCTTTAGCTTGCAGCTTTCTTAGAAAGAAATGCTGCCGTGAAATCACGTATAGCATGGCAGGGAGGCCCAGGACCTGAAGAAGGGATGAGCTGGGGATTAGCTTGTCCTGGCAGGATGTCTGTGATCTGAGAGAGCTCTGCTGGCCAGCGTGTGCCCATCGGTGTCCGGCCCTCGACCAGCCACGCGCCGAAAACCACTGCAAATCCCTCTCCTGCCGTGGGCTGCATGATCTTCTCTGTCAAATCTCTTACTAGCTTGCTTTCTTCCATTGTGATCCTGTGTCTCCGTTTCTTCTCCAGTTCCAAGAAGCTTCTGACAATGTGCTCTTTTTTTTATCATGCGGATGAATAGTGATGCACCAAACTTGATTTTTTTTACAGCTGATTCTGTTATATTACTTGCAAATTGGTCAATTCTGATTTTAGATAAAGGTTCAACTTGATTCATAATAGATTTATATTAAATTACATTGTATTATTGTCTTATTGTATAATATAATATTGTGTAATTATTGTATAAAAGGTCAAGTAAAAACATTGGGTTTTAGCTTTTTTTTAAATGATGCAGCATAAAACATACATGTACAAGTAAAAAAAACAGGAGACAAGCTAAATAAAATGAAAATGCACTTACATAACAGCAGGAATAACAGCATTTTCTTGGTTAGTGCTGTAAACAAAACAGCTGTGTTGGTATTTAATAAGTCTTATACAGTAGATGATTGAAAAAAATATATTTTTGATCTTTTTGAGGAAAATGGGCTTTCTCTTATAGATGCTTTAATAAAATGTCACACCCCAATTCAGTATTTAATTTAGAATGTCTTCCATTTTTTTTCAAGCATCAGAAACTGAGCTTCTGCTGGTGAGTTTTTCAAATATAACCATAAACCTCACATAAGATAAAATCAACAGATGCACAAATATACTCTACGACGTCCACGAGTAATACATTAAAGGGCACCTTGGTTACCACTTTTTCCAGATTTAATATAAGTCTTTTGTGTCTCCAGAATGTGTCTGTAAAGTTTCATCTCAAAACACCCATCAGATTTTTTATTATACCTTTCATAAGTTTCTATTTTGTAGCATTTAGCATCAGCTAGCGGTTTTTGTGTACTGCGCCTTTAAGGCTAGTCCTTCACGCCCACCGTTTCCACGTGCCTGGCAGCAGCTACCTCGGCTGCGTCAGACAACAGACAAACAAGAAGGAATAAGATCTCACGTAACGTTTGTGAGAAAAACTACAGTAAGAAGCTTACCAATAAGTATTTGATGCATGTTGTGTTGTTGCAAGGATGAGTCACACACAATGTCGTTACAAAGTTCACGCACACACACAAATACACACACACACATAGCGCGGACATGCACACACACAGCGCGCGTTTAGCTTTGCACTGTTTTTGCATGCAAATGTGACAGGATACACGTTAATATCCACTGCTGTATGGATATCTGTTATGTTGATGTACAAAATAAACCTGATTTAACGTCCACAAACCGGGATTGAAGCGTCTTTTATAATTGTTCTGACACGCGGCTGTGTTGATGAAGTAAAGCTGAAGTAAATCGTGTAATTTATTACAAACATGCACTGTTTTAAAACATTTTAAACTTGTAAAACTCACGCTTGATCACATTTGATGATGATTGATGATCCTAGCGAACTGAACAGACTTTTATTTACGGTTGCTTAGTTTGCGCAGGTCCTGTGGTTGGTATGAATATACACGTTACTACGGAGACATGTTAATACGCAGCTGTCAATCAATTCGGTGGGCAGGGGGGGACCGCACTCCTACGTCAAGTTGCGGTCGGTCTCAAAACCGCTCCAATTGGTCCACCGTTTTTATGTTGTTAAATTGAAAAAAAAGAACTGGGTGTGTTTATATCACCCCAATATGACAGTATATACACTATACCTACACATATGCCTGTCCAAACAGCTTGAAAAGTAGATTTTTCACCATAGGTGCCCTTTAATTATTCATTTTTAAATTAGTTTAAGATTTCACAGATGAAATTAGCATAAATCCTCATTCTTTGTCTAACTTTCTGAAAATTTAAAGGGATTAGCAAAACATGAGTTACTATAAAAACTGTCCAAACACAAAGTCTAATATGTACATTTTGATTTAGTGTAAAAAACTATGAAAATGTCTAAAGCCTGGTTTATACTTCTGCGTTGAGTGATCGGCGTGACCCACGGCGCATGACTTGCGCGTTGCCGTGCATTTATAGTTCTGCGTGCCGTTTGTGTTGCTCTTCAATAACAAGTCTAACACACTAGCTGGCAGTAGGTTTTTATGTTCCTCTGTGTCAAGTTTCTTGGCTGGTGTTTTGTTTTTTCTGAACACTACCCTAATGTACAAGTGGCTCAAACTTGCTCATTTTGAGGCGGGAACCGGCAGACGTGCAACAACTTTAATCATGAGGTAAACACAAAACACTACTTTCCACCTGGAGCTCCTTCACAGCACTCGACACTTGTAAACACTCGCTTCAACAGATTCGCGCGCCTCTCAGTCTCGTCCACTCTCGTCAGCGCTACCAATCACAGAGCTTGCGCTACGCGTCGTTAAGACGTGTAGGTACATTTTTTGAGAGGTGCACGTTGGCGACGGGAACGGCAAGGGCTATTCGACCACCCGAAGGCTGCGCCGGAGCATACGCATGCGCTTGACGCAGAAGTATAATTCAGCCCTAACTCTGAAATTAATAAAGGTCAGTAGTTCATGTTTTTTCGGACATTCCTTTGTGGCACTGCTGATACCTGGTACCTGTGGGTACATCCAATTCCAATTTAAGTATCCTGATGTGGGATGTGCTCCTGGGTCAGCATATTTTGCTGATCCTGGAACATCATTCCTGTTTGGAAATGTATTCCAAACCTGTAAGCCCTACCCCTAAAATTAACAAAGATGTTGATCCAGGAGCATGTTACATTTGGTAAAATCAGGTTTTGCGTTTTAGATTTCTGAACAGTCGATCGGTGAATCACACACAGTAATATTACATGATGTGCATGTTCATGTGAGCAGGCTCTCATGTGAAGGATGCTCTGGTTATGTATGTGCTCATGCATGCAGAGTCAAGCTCCTCATGTCTCTCCTTTTGTTGTCTTCTTCTACTTAAGATGGAGTACTTGGACATGCTTTTCATTTGCCAGTCAATACCCATTGAGCCTCTTATGAAAGGGAAATGGCAGTTAGTTCACAACGTCTTTGGTTGATCAATACCACCTGCTATGTTCAATCCCTGTCCACCTCTCATGCCCTGTCCACCTCCTTTAGTCAAACTGTCCCATTGCCCATCATCTTAATAATAATAACAATTGGGGAATTGGAACCCTACAAACGTTTTTCTTATTGCTTTTGTTTAGATGGTAGAATGAAAAAAAAAGAGGAAGGTTGTGGGTGAGATATTTTTAGATGGCTGTCATTGCATCATTTTTTAGCCGAGGGCTCTGAGTCTGTATTTAGTAGGAAAAGTGAGGCATTAGTGATATGTAGGTTTGTTCCTTCAGTGAATTTTTAAGAGGATGACTCAGAAGTTTTGGATTTGAATCATTTTATGTTTCTATACTTTTTTCAGTTTGTTTATGCTTGGTAATGGAAGAGTTCTTGGGGCGACGTCATTGATGTTTGTCAGTTTGAGATATTTTGATGCACGTCAAGCTGTCGCATTGGAAGTTTAAGGCAAATCCTCTTAGTAAGTTGTTTGCATGTGCATATCGATGACTAATTCCAAAGAAATTTGACTAAACTCATTTTAAAAAAATCAAACAAACTATAAAAAAATGAAAGGGAGATCAATCACAAAATGACCCTTTTTACACTTAGAATTAAGATTTGATTACAAGTGGATAATGCTAAATACCGTTGTAAGTGGGTCTGAAATATTGTGAGCTTGTCCAATTTTGACCACTTCTAGAGGTGGACCCATTCAAATTAAATACTTTTATAAACAAAACCAAAATTGGGTTCGACAGTGAAAAATGATAAAAGAATAATGTTTTTCAGTCCTGATTCTAAAACCAATACACAATATGGAGTTACTGCCATCAGAATGAAAAGTGCTGCTCTCTATGTTGGTTTCTGTTGTGTTCATATTTAAAACCCCTACAAACATCAAACATATGAAATTTTGCAAAATATATGCAAAAAATATGCAAAATACATTTAGGGGGCTTTCACACCTAGACATTTGCTTTGGAAACTGTCTCATTTGCCTAGTTGCGTGGTTCGTTTGGCATATGTGAATCCAGCAATCACGCTCGGATCCGCGCCAAATCAATCGATACGAGATCGCCTGAATGAGGTGGTCTCGGCTCGATTGAAACGAACTCTGGCGCGGATTGATTATAGTGAGAAAGTAATCTGATCCATCGAATTAAAGAACTAGGCTATATCATAGTGTTTTATGGTTATGTAATAGCCATATATACGGCTATATGAAGAGAGAAGTATGAGTAGGGCGAGATTTCATTCCTGTCGGTAAATGATAGTTTCTTGTTGAATACGAAAGTGAACGCAAGCTGAAATATTACAGAGTGCTGTTTATCCGTTAGGAAAATTGACCGAAATTACCACCTAATAATTTTTCCATATTTTAATCTAATAATGTTTTGTATTAGGCCTATTGTTTTGTTCATTTGCGCATTGACACCTTGAAAGAAAGATCAACATTTGCTTCATGGTCTGACTGCAGTCTTGATTCACTCTATAATTTCAGCCTATAATGCATAATTCTAGCCAACGTTTTTTAATAGATTGATTGATTCAATAGATTAAAAGAGGCTATGTGAAAGTCTTACCTCTCTGATTTATGTTTGGTGTCTGTGGGAGTCAAAATTAAAGTGTACTTTTTTGCTTATAATGTCTTATTGCTTATAAATATAAATTAAAATAACGACGTATGACAGCTGAGCAGAGTCCGTGGGATTCTGTAAAATAAACCCTGAACAATTCAGTCCCAAAGCCCACCTCCTCCGTGTTAATGAAGGAGACATGAGACCAAATAAAAAAATTAATTACACTTGCAATAAAATGTTCCGAAAGATGGTTCTGGTCAGTAAAGGCACTGGTTATCATACTGATATAGGTGCAGACCTTTATTTTTGTAAAGAGTATGTTTTGAGCAATAATTTAATGCTGGGCGTGTCATCGTGATTGACAGCTGTGATTGACAGTTTCTCAAAGCAGACGTCGGAGCTTCGGCAGGAGACTGAAGTGTTATTATTCGATTTCTGTGTTGTACTGTTTATTCGGTAAGGTGAGGGCTTTATCAGTTTGCTGATACACGCCTAACCACCCAGATAGCAAAATACACTCAGGCCAGTTCCGGCTAGACTCTCGCCTGCCGGAGACTTACCCCTCTGCTCAACTCCATCTGCTGTACCTACTTGCGGTGGCCGTTAGTGAGCCGACGCTGCCGCATCCGAGCCGCAGTTGGCCCGTGAGTAATGTGTGCTGCGGCCCGGAGCTGGCGTGATTAAATCTTCATTATATAAAACCTCACCTTTGTTAACGTTATTACAACCATTTGTGTTGATAAAACAGCAAACGCAAACTGGCGGTCAAGTGAGAAGTTCGAGGGGCGTGGTTGATTTGATGTACAAGCGTTTAGTTGAAAGTTCGGTTCCGCAGCTCCTCCTCTGGCTCCATCAGGCAGTCCTTCTGCGCATGCCCAGGCTCCAATTTCAATTTCAGGCTCCAATGTCTTTTGCGACAGTTTGTGCCCGTCATGAGGCGTTTTTTCCTTCACAGTGTTTAATGGAAAATGGTGCTGTTGCGTCGTCCATATTTTATACAGTCATTGGTAAAAAACAATAATAACAGAATCATTAATATTTAATTTCCAATTAAGCTGAACATAAAAAATATACATAAAATGTTTTTCTCTAATTTTTATGAGCTCTTTTGCTGTCAATATGCAGCTTATAGATATTAACACAATAATTGCATATTATCAGCTTCAGTAGATGTGCCAGAGAATTTCACTACCATCAATTTGTGACATTCTTTTCTTTGTGACTTACATTCCTAAAGACATCTGCATGTATCTCTACAAATATCTAAACAAATCCTATTCTTTCATTCACCATAAATTCAGATACTCCCAAGCCTATACTCAAGCAATTGCAAATAGAATTGGGTGGGGTTTTCAAGCTGTGTTGATTGTGTAACCAAACAACATCCGTCAGGTGCAAGGTCATTGGTTTAAAGTGTAATTGGAAACACATTCATCCTTCCATTCTTTGTATGTTTCTTTTAAGCTTTCAGTAGGAATTGTGTTAAATGTGTGCATTTGTCTGCATTTAAAAGTCTGAGATTTACCAGAGAATTTCATATCTTTGTACTTTTAATGTATCAGTAGCTGTATCCTTTCATCTGTCTTCAATAAAAAATGACAGAGAACTCTTTAAAATCTCTTTAAGGTATAAGAGAAAAAACTTTCCTCAGAAGAGACACACACTCTCAATGCAGAAGACTGAGGTAAGTCAACAATTTTTTTTTGTTCAAAGGTTATACCTAAGGCTGAGAATAAAATTAAATCGAATTAAAAAGAAAGAAAGGCTGAAATGATAAACATCCCATCCCAGACTCACCAAAAACCAACAAGGGCATAAAATGGTGACTTTCTTTAGACGGGCCAGACAGTTGGCCGAGCGTCAGACAGCTGCAGTTCTCTCTATCACTCTCTCCCTCCCTCCTTCTCCTTTTAGACCTGCTTGTTCAAAGCGACGCTGGCTCTTTATTTATGTGCAAATTTGCTCTTAGGCCCTACGAGGGTGGTGCGCATGCTGAATCTCTCTTTTCGGGGCTTTAGCAGATTATCCTCTCACTCTCTTTGGTCCCCGTCGCCCTAAGCCCGGCTGCCCTGACCTTTTGTCATTGAGACTTTTTTCTTCTCCTTGGTGTCTCTCTCTCACTCTTTCTCTCACTCTGCCTCCCCCTTTCCCAGATGCCACAGACAGCAAAGCACCCCCCCGTCACCACTCTCCATACTCCTCAAAGAACCATTATATCACTCACTCCCCAAACAAAGACCCCAGAGGGAGAGAAAGAGGGTGAGCAAGAGAGAAAGAAAGAGAGGAGGCCAGCAGCTCAGCTCTCCTAATCGATAAGAGTGGCCCACATGGAGCTTTGAAAGCTAATCAATACTTTCTTTTTTCTCCTCCTTTTTTTTTAAACCATCCGTTTTAGCTGCTGACTCTGACAAAATGTAGCGGTGACGCTGAATTAGGGAGAAGGGGAGGAGCGAGATCTCTGATCATTGCTCTTGAGATATGAAAGTGAGAAGACAGAGACAAATAAGAAGATTAATGTGAATGTTTGGAATCGTTTTTGGAAGAAATGTGTGATTAGATTTTATTCGCTAAAAATACCTATGAAAAACATCCTGCTCAAGTTGTCTTGACGGTGGAAGTTCAGGTTGACTTTCCATTGTCCTATGCTGAAATTTATATAGTACAATCAAGCACATCATTAATGTACAAATACCGAGGAAACCAATTTTCGTCCTCAACCTGTTTTTTGAGTTTTTCAAATGAATAAATTTAATAAGTTTACACATTGCAAACATAAAAAGTACACAATTTACAGCCGCTGAGCAGTACTACATTGCAAATTGAGGGATTTGCAGCCAAGGAAGCTTGATTGATTTGAATGTTTTCGTGATTTTAGTGAGAGGCATGTAGTTTTGTGTGTGTGTGTGCCAAGGTTTGTTCTGGCAAACCTGACAACTGTTCACTTCCGATTGTAGCAAATCTTGATTTGAGACCAGAAGATTTGAAGAGATTTTTAACCAGGTTGTGCACTGGCTCTGGCATCAGCACCTATTTCTCATATTTTATAATCATATTTCCTTTCCTCCCCTCTGGGCTTCTTCTAAAGAGACTCCTCAAGGCCAGGCAGTCAATAGGTAACATCTTACACATTTCTTTGATTAATTATTCGACTACATTATTGACTGAAGTAACATAGTCTATGTGCTTCTGCCGCTGCATGTGCACCTGACGTGAGCGCTAAAAAGTTTAGTGCGGTAAATGAAGTGTCCTCTACTGTTTCAGAGTTGCGCATGTTCTCTCTCTCACACACACATACACACACACACACAACAGGCAATGACCTGAATTTGCTGCTCGACTGCTGTGTAATACTCCAGCTGACAAGACCCCCCTTGTAGCTAAAGAGAGGACACTGTTCCCATCCCCCTCCTTTTTCGCACTCTTTCTCAGGCTTTTTTCTGTCTAATCTGTACAGTTCCCACCCTTTTGAATCTACCTCTGAACAATGTGAACGCGCACATACATGTGGGCCAGCCGGTCTCTTGACGACCCGACTCGCTCTTCACGCTTTTTTCTCCCTCTTTCTTCCTCCCTGGTGTGTTTGTGAATGGACAGTGAAGCGTAGTTCTAGAACAAGCTATCGAAGGAAAACAAGTAGCTTGTTTATTTGCACAGATGATTGTGTACTGGATGTGGTAATTAGCTTTCGCTTCCAGCTTCTCTTGTTAATTTGTTGGGCTCGCCACCTCCCAGTCTTTATTAGTTGTCTAACAAGGCTTTTTCATGTAAATACAAGCCCATGAAACGGCAATTAACCTCCCAAATAGGTATAAACCACTGATCAGGCGACAGGATATTGACAAGGCCTTACTCGGCCCAGTTAGCGCCCAGGAGGGGGGACAGAAGCGAGAAAAGGAGGAGGTGGAGGAGGCAGAAAAAAGGAGGTACAAAAAAAGAAGAAGGAATAAGCAAACAAATCCCATGGGTCTTTGTTTGTTGTGTCTATGGCAGGCCTATTGTTTTGCTCCCTATTAAACTTTGACCTTTAGGCACAAGAGTGGGAAAATTGAATTCCAAATGACAGCTGGAGGCAGAGGGATTTCAGTCGGACATGGGAAAGGCGTTCGTTTGGTAATATATGAGGAGGAAGAATGAGAAATTGGGCTTTGAACCTGTGCTGTGGTGTTGTAGCGAGATTCCTTCACACTCGTATATAATCATGAGGTTTCGTTCTCGTGTGTAGTGTCTGTCCTTCTTTTGTGTATGTGTAACATGCTGAGTTTTTTATTAGTGGTTGTGTGGGTTTTCAATGCCCAGTGCTATCTAGAAGTCAGGCATGCCAAAGGTCAATATAATGTAGATAAATCTCAACAACAGATGGGTCCAAAAACATTTGAGACCTGTGGTGCTATTTGGAATTTGTTCCTTTCTTATTTTCTTTGAGTTGTATTAGTATATTATCATTCAGGTTTAATGACTGGGTACACATGATCAGTGTTAAAATTTACTAAAAACTACTTTCTTTTATTTATTTTTTATTTTTTTGCATTATATATTTTTTATTTCTAAATCTTTGTTTGCTTTAAAATTTAAATGCCAGATTTTACTATTGAACTTCATGTATGTCATGATTTGCTGATGAGTTATTAATTCAATTTAATTCAATTCATCTTTATTTCTATAGCGCTTTTACGATGTAGATTTTGTCAAAGCAGCTTAACGTAGAAGATTATAGTAAATTGAAACTGTGTCAGTCCAGTTTTAAATTAATGAGCATATAAACACATACAGTTGTAGTCAGAATTATTAGCCCCCCTGAATTATTAGCCACCGTTTATTTTTTCCCCAATTTCTGTTTAACTGAGAGAAGATTTTTTCAACACATTTCTAAACATAATAGTTTTAGTAACTCATTTCTAATAACTGATTTATTTTATCTTTGCCATGATGACAGTAAATAATATTTGACTAGATATTTTCAAGACACTTCTATACAGCTTAAAGTGACATTTAAAGGCTTAACTAGGTTAATTAGGTTAACTAGGCAGGTTAGGGTAATTAGGCCTTAAAAGGGCTAATAATTTTGACCTTAAAATGGTGTTTAAAAAATTCAAAACTTCTTTATTTCTAGCCAAATAAAACGAATCAGACTTTCTCTAGAAGAAAAAATATTATCAAATACTGTGAAAATTTCCTTGCTCTGTTAAACATCATTTGGGAAATATTTTAAAAAGAAAAATAAATTCAAAGGGGGGCTGATAATTCTGACTTCAACTGTGTGTTTTTAAAAATTGCATTTTAAACAATATTCAACCCAAATCATTTTTTATTTTATTGGGATATTTGTTAATAATTTAATTATTAATAATTAGTATTTTTGTTGTTATTTTACCTGCTGCAATGTATTTTATTTCTGTTTTAATTTCTGTAGGCAAGCCAGAGTTTCTCATAATTTTCTTTTCATATTTGTTTGCCAATCACATGACAGAAACTCAGTGCATTTAGCCTTGTAGATGTGGTCCAGACGATCTGCCAAAGTTCAGTCTCAGTTTCAGAATGGAGGTGGAAGGTGATTTAAGTGACTTTGAACATGGCATGGTTTTTAGCGCCACATGGTCTGGTCTCAGAATTTCAGAAACTGCTGATTTACTGGGCTTTTGATTTTGACCCATCTTTAAAGTTTACAGATAATGCTCGAATAAACAGAAAATACCCAGTGAATGGAAGTTCTGTTGGCAAAAATATCTTGCTGATGCCAGAGGTCAGAGGAAAATGACAAGACTGGTGCTGAAATGTTGAACTTGAAGCAGGTAAGTTACGGCAGCAGAAGACCACACCAGGTGACAAGAATAGGAAACTACATATGCATTTATGCAAAATTGTTTATGCGTATAAAAAATTTATATGCGTTCGCTAAAATTTGCAGTAGAATTGTAGAAAAAGGTTGTCTGGTCTGATGAGCCCCAATTTCAGCTGTAGCCTTTAGATATTAGGGTCAGAATTTAAGTTAAAAAACATTAAAGCATGGATACTTGCCTTGCCTTGTATCACTTTAGGCTGCTGGTGTAATTGTGTGGGGAATATTTATTTGTTTTTTGTCCCATTCTTGGCACCTAAGTAGTTAATCTAAATGCCACAGCTTAGGATTGTTTCTGGCTATGTTCATTCCTTTATGACCAAGCGAACCCATCTTACAGCAGAAAATTGCATCAAAATGTCACAAATTTCAAAAGATCTAAAACTGGTGGCAATGAGTACACTATACCCAATACCCAAATGTCTCCACAATCGCCAGATCTCAATCCAATAGAGATTTTCTTTGGGATGTTGTTGAATTATTTTTCCATTTATCCTATGCCTAAAACTGACCTCATTGGCATGTGCCACACGTGATACAATCCACAAACCTACACATTACCTCTATTCAAATCCATCTCTCCTGCATCTGCTGTCCTTAGCTATCTGGCAACAAGATGACACACTACACTGGAGCTGTTCTGGGATCACTAGCTTTACAGATCTCAGCTGTTGTGACATAGCTGGATCAAGATGTGTCCCTCTGCTAGATTTATCCATGCTTTAGTGTAAAGTACGGCCCCAGTGCTGAAGAAAAGGTGAGGAGGAGAGCTTGAAAGTGGGATTTGGAGGGCCACATAATCTGAGGGAAGGTGCGATACCTGCAGACCAGTGGATCAGATACTGCTGTCAACTGCAAGAGGAGCCCAGATCTGCTGTCTATCAGACAAATGTAGGGGATAGGGAGGAGTGGGAGCGAGATGGAGCTTAGACGGATCAGGTCTGGCTGTCTGTGTGGGCTGCATTGAGGGAAGCGCAGAGACGTCTAAATGGAGAGTTAGAGGAAAGACAAGCAGTGACATGCAGCAGTCAAAGTGGAGGAGAGGCTGTGAGCTCTGAGATTTATCAATTTGCAGCGAGACAGACAGATAAAGATAGAAAGAGAGAAAAAAGGGAATGAGGGTAAACTGACATTAAACTGTTTGGTCAGTCAGGGCGATTGGGACATTGAAGAGCTTTCACACCGGATGAAAGGATGTAAAGGTAGAAAAAATTGAAGGAGCTGGCCGATTGAATGAAAATGCATGTGGATTGGCTGGGCGATGAATAAGATTGCTCATGCAAATATGAAATATCTATCATTATTTACTCATTTTTACTTGGTTCAGAGCTAAATGTGGTTATTATTCTTTGGAAACAATTAGAAGAAGTGAAGTAGATGACAGATGGACCAATCAAACAGGATGGAGGAAGAGTGGCTTGGAGGTTTAATGTGCCTGTACGTGTTGTGGCTTCAACTGGTTAAGCAGGAGGAACAGGGTTAAATTAGGCAGAAAGCAAGGCTGCGAGACCCTGTCAGGATGCTGACCACTGCTCCAACCAGCTTGGAGAGCAGACCTGGCATAGCCCACTGCCCCCCAGATCCTACTGTCAGCCCTCATGACCACACACACATAAGAACACACACTGACCCAACCAACACAATCACACTGAGCAACATAAACTATAACACTTCAGGGTACGAAATTAAAAGTAATTGATGCATAGGCATTGTCACGCATACTTGGAAATTAACACTTCTGATTAGACGTAAGTAAATTTTATTTATATACCAGATTTATCACTGAAAAGCTAGCCAAAGTGCTGAACATACACTATAAAAAAATACACACACTGTAAAAAAATTCTGTTATTTTCCGTTTTTTTTTTTTTTTTTTTTGGCAGCTGGAAAAAACGTAAAATAATGTACATTAAAATACAGAAATTTACCATAAAATAACAGATGTTAAATTACAGAAATGTACTTAAATTTAAATATTCGGTAAATTTTTGGAATTTATTGTCTGTTATTTTATAATAAGTTTCTGTAACTTAACAGCCGCTAGGGTAAAATAAGTAAACAACAACAACAACAAAAAAAAAACGTAAGGAGTAAAAGTAAAAGGAATAAAACAAATATACAACAAACTGATAAAAAACATGAAAGTACACAAAACAATTAAAAAGCTTGGGAGTAAAAATACGTCTTTAACATTTTAAAAGATGTAAGTTGCAAGGCAGATGTCCAGAAGCTACCTATTTCAAAGACTAGCTGACACAAACTTTATTCTGATTTAGTTTTCTGATAATATCTTATATAAATGTATTTATTCATAATTTCATCGTCAGAACTCTTTTTTTTTTTTACTGACCTAAACTAATAAATCTTTTCGTAAGAAGCCTATTTAATTTTATTTTAGCATTGTTTTGCAGTAACCTTTAGGATGTTGAAGTTCCTTTAAGTTTAGACTTGTGCCAAAGTTTACTTTGGATTTAGCACAGATTAAAGTTCTGATCTGACTTGATGAAGTTCAGGCTGAGGCTTTGTTAAATTAAGCGTCAATAAGAGGAGCTGTAGTGGAACGTTTTGGCAGTGGGGGGGCAGAGCAATAACATTAGCATTTCATTTAGCATATCCTGTGACACTTCAGGGGTTACAAATCGCATTAATAAACGCTTAATTACTTTAAAAGAAATTCCTCGGGCATTAATCGAATATTAATTACTGCTTATCGTTGTCTTTTAGTCATGCTTAATTGCATGTTTTTTCCCCTTATTTGAACTTCTCTTTCTTTTCTTTTTTCATTTGGAGGCCAAGATTGTGTTTCAAGACAACAAAGCAAGCTAATAAAGCAGGGCAGTTTTTTTGTTTTAATGTTAGCCAACCATATTTATCACGTTTGCACTAAACAAAAGACCATTTCCATAAAACAATGAATCAGTGTGTCTTAAAGATGAATTCTCTGAATGAAAATGTGGGTGGTAAAATCTAAATACAATAGCCGAAGCCTTTCTGAAGTTTATGCTTTTTCACTTAGCTCACAAAGGTGGCCGTTCTAACCTTTTTCAGGAGACAGAATGAAAACTTCCAGCGTATGTGAGTTTTACGGTCTCATTTTTGCACACTGAGCATACAAGCGCTCATGGCTCAGGTTCTCATCAATGGACTGAGTCTCTTAGGGCAATCACTCTTGATGTGTACACTGTGGCGTTTAGCCCTGTAGCCCCGACGGCCAGTGTCCCGTTCCACACGTATGGGTCATAATTCAAGCTGATTGGCCGTGCCTGCCGGAGGGCATTATTCTGACCCGTCCACTGCTGTAAATCACTGTGACTGGAGAGAGAAGTGATGAGGCTTGGTTTAGTTTTGTTTTATGTGGAGGGTGTCTGCTAAGTTCTTGTTTTACAGTTATGTAACCATGATATAAGTTTTTGTTTTGATATTGTTTTTTTTTTCATGAATTTCTTGTTATTGACATATAAATTAGCTTGGTACATATAAAAAAGGATTTGTTTTTTTTTTGTGTAGCTCTGTTGTCTCTCTCGATTCCACTCTGTGGCCTGCAGGCAAAGATTGTAGTGCCCTTGATTGTCCTGGCCATCTTTGGTTGTCAAAGCATACATTTTGAATACATTTAGATCTTTAAAATAGAGTTAACAGTAGAGCGCATTAGTCCCTCTCCACTTTTTCAGCTGCATTGATTTCGCTAGTATTTTTCACATACTTTTTTCTCATAGGGTATTTTTAAAAGTCTTTGTTAAAACATTTAAACTATTACATAAAACATCCAGCTACAAGGAGGATCATAGCTTCACAAACATTGATTTGAGGCTAATGTAAACCTGACAAAACAGAAAAGGTAAAAAAATATATTTATATACATAAATATACAGTTGAAGTCAGAATTATTAGCCCCCCAAAATTATTAAACCCCTGTTTATTTTTTCCCCAATTTCTGTTTAACGAAGATTTTTTAACACATTTCTAAACATATTAATTTTAATAACTCATTTCTAATAACTGATTTATTTTATCTTTGCCATGATGACAGTAAATAATATTTGACTAGATATTTTTCAGGACACTTCTATACAGCTTAAAGTGACATTTAAAGGCTTAACTAAGTTAACTAGGCAGGTTAGGGTAATTAGGCAAGTTATTGTATAATGATGGTTTGTTCTGTAGACTATCGAAACAAAATATAGTTTAAAGGGGCTAATAATATTGACCTTAAAATGTTTTTAAAAAAATTCAAACTGCTTTTATTCTAGCCGAAATAAAACAAATAAGACTTTCTCCAGAAGAAAAAATATTATCAGACATACTGTGAAAATTTCCTTGCTCTGTTAAACATCTTTTGGGAAATATTTAAAGAAAAAAAGAAATCAAAGAGGGGCTAATAATTCTGACTTCAACTGTATATATGAAGATTTTGATTGTAATGAGAGAAGGAGCTACAATCCCATAAAGCTTATGGATGACAAAGTTGAACTAAAATGTAAAAAAAAAAATATGAATTTAAAGTTAAAGGTTGTATCTATAGAAAAAAACAAGTGTATTACAAAAATGTGCATAATTACAACATTTAAGTATTTTGAGAGCATGCTTGTTTACATCATTTGCTTCGCTTCATGGTTGTGGGCTGCGAGCTAAAGATCTCTATAGATGCCCTTTACCAAAGACATATGCACATGCATAGATGGTTCGTTTGCAGTTTCATGAATGAGGAAAAGAGCAACATACAATGTGGGCGCCAAAGCGAAAAAAGACTTGCCTTCCAGTAAGAAAAGCCAGTCGTCAATCTTTATAGCAAGGCAGTTCTTTTGGGGAGGGGTCTGAATGAATTTGTTTGTTTGTTTCGGCAATCCCTGTTGTTTGGCAAATACAGAGTGCCTGGGCTACTTTTGACTTGAGAAAATGACATCATAGCACATCCCATCACATATTGTGTCCTTCGAGTGTTGTCTTCCAGTCTTTGCTCAGGCTTCTGTCTGTTCTTTCAGTGTTTTAAATTACATCATGGGGTTGCCATTGAAACCATGGTTACCATAAATTAGATTGGTGTTGTGCCAACCTTTGTGCATGCAGAGTATAGGTGGAGCAAACTGGAAATAACATGTTTTAAACATAGTTGTAGCTTAAGCAGCAAAAGTAATGGGATGGGTCACTTCAGATTTTTTTGCTGATTTGAAATATGTAGTTTTGTTTCAAGTTCAGTGATTTTTTTCTCTCTCTCCCTATTTCCCTATTATTTTAGATAGTCTTTAGTGAAGAGTGAACAGTGAAAGTAGGGATGTCCTGATCAGGTTTTATGCCCTCTAGTCCGAATCGGAGTAATTTGATTTTGATTATCTTCCGATACCGTAACCTGATCCGATACTTCTATAATACATAAAAAAATAAATAAAAATAAAGAAGAAGCGAAGAAACAGATTCAGGATGTTCCTTATTTTATATTTAATTTACTTTATTTTAACATTCAACAACTCTGTTAACAAACAGAGCACTTCTGTGAGGTAGCTTAAACAATCAAGTAATAAATAACATGTATTCTTCACTTTTGTACTTTATTGCAACAGTAAATATAAAAAAATCTAATATAAAAACAAATAGCACCTCAATTTAAAATACCCAGCAGTCAATCCCAAGTTTACATATCTCACAGTTTCTGCAATGTTGTCGTCATCAACTTTATAATACATCCAGACCACAGACATATACTCGCGCTTTCATTCATATATATATATATATATATATATATATATATATATATATATATATATATATATATATATATATATATATATATATATATACACACACACACACACACACACACACACACACACACACACACACACACACACAGTTGAAGTCAGAATTATTAGCCCCCCTTTGAATTTTTTTTAATTTTTTAAATATTTCCTAAATAATGTTTAACAGAGCAAGGAAATTTTCACAGTATGTCTGATAATGTTTTTTCTTCTAGAGAAAGTCTTATTTGTTTTATTTCGGCTAGAATAAAAGCAGTTTTTAATTTTTTTATAACCATTTTAAGGTCATAATAAGCCCCTTTAAGCTATATATTTTTTCGATAGTCTACAGAACAAACCATCGTTATACAATAACTTACCTAATTACTCTAACTGTCACACCCACGGCTCGTTCCTGCAGTTCCAATCACTGCTCTCCCTCACCAATCACCTCTCACCAATCCCGCGAACCATCACCCGCATACTAATCACCTGCACCTGTACCCACAATCACCGGACACTATAAGAACCCACCTCATCCTCTCACTTATTAGCCGGTATCGAAGTTGGATGGTTCACTTCGCCTTCTTCTCCTCCTCTCCTTTCATGGATGTCTCCATTGCGCCTCTGGATGCACTAACAACAGAATAAGGGAAGTGACTATGTTATCCTGGTGTTTACCTGAAGATCTGATCTTAACCTGATGTACTGTGTGAATACTCACCTTCTGATATTCCCTAGCACAGACTATGTGTGAGATCTCTCACTCTCAGATGTTTACCTAGCGAACTATTGATGAGATCGCTAACCACTCTCCTGCTTCATCACCATGATTCAATAACGTTGTTTTGAATAAAACCCTTAAAAGATAGCCTTCCTTGTGTGCCAGTGTGACACTAACTTGCCTAGTTAACCTAATTCAGGGTTTCCGCAGGGTCTTAAAAAGTCTTGAAGTCTAAAATTCAAAAATCGAAATTTTAGGCCTTAAAAAGTCTTAAATTCGCTCTTGTAGGTCTTGTCTGAAACAGGTACACCTGTACAGACATCTTAACGATCCGTCCATGCATGATCATCATAGAGATAACCAGATGACCAATAATTCTTGGCTAGAAATTGCAACAGCCAGGGAAAGGAGGAAAGTGTTTTGTTAAAAATTTGGAAAAACCTGAGGGATAAGTTTGTTAAAACAAAAAAAGATGCCATGGCAAAAGTGGAGACCCATGTGGTTTTAATATTACAGAATATGTTTTTCCACCATTTATAGATTTTACACTGATGTATATTTTGAAGTTAAAACAATGTAATAGCTACAAACTAAAATTAAGTAACAAATTATGTCTTTGATAACTGGAAAAGAATATTTGAACCTGTCAGTTTACAGTATACTGATGCCCAAATTCTAGGCTTTATTGATGATAATGGACAGGATTGTTGGACAGGACGCCCTTCCAGCTGCAACCCATCACTGGGAAACACCCATACATTCTCATTCACACACATACACTACGGACAATTTAGCTTACCTATAGCGCATGTGTTTGGACTGTGGGGGAAACCGGAGCACCCGGAGAAACCCACGCGAACACGAGGAGAATATGCAAACTCCACACAGAAACGCCAACTGACCCAGCCGAGGCTCGAACCAGTGACCTTCTTGCTGTGAGGCGAAATCGCTACCCACTGCGCCACCCCGTCACCCAACTTTGTAATCATCATAATAAATTATAAAAATAATAAAAAATAATAAGTTCTAAAATCTTGAACAATATTAATGATATGACGTAGTTCCGGAAACTTCCTACTTCTCTGTTTATCCGTCTGACTTTACTGTGGGTTTCTTTTGACCGGCCTCTGTCGTTTTAAAGAATATCACAACGGCTAACGCGTCATGTATAAAAAAAAACCTTGTCCATTTCGTTGTCAGCGGAGGTGTGCGATGAGGCGCCAAGCGAAAGTATAAATCAGCCTTAAGATGTTTGTTTGTTTGTTTGTTTTTTCCTGTAGTTCAATGGTGCATCTGACCTGTCTTTAGTACAGTCTAATTTAAATAATTTTATTTTGCCACAAATTTTGTAATTTTGCATTTTCTCTTGCATGTTTTTGATATTGTGATATAGGTCTTAAATTTAATACTTAATGGTCTTAAAAAGGTCTTAAAAAGTCTTAAATTTGACATTATGATAATTAACCTAGGTAAACCTTTAAATGTCACTTTAAGCAGTGTAGAAGTGTCTTAAAAATTATTTAGTAAAATATTATGTGCTGTCATCATGGCAAAGATAAAATAAATCAGTTATAAGAAATGAGTTATTAAAACTATTATGGTTAGAAATGTGTTGAAAAAAAATCTGCTCTCCATTAAACAGAAATGTGTGTGTGTGTGTGTGTGTATGTATATATATATATGGGCGATGCAGTGGCGCAGTAGGTAGTGCTGTCGCCTCACAGCAAGAACGTCGCTGGGTCGCAGGTTTAAACCTCGGCTGGGCTGGGTCAGTTGGCGTTTCTGTGTGGAGTTTGCATGTTCTCCCTGCATTCGCGTGGGTTTCCTCCGGGTGCTTCGGTTTCCCCCACAGTCCAAAGACATGCGGTACAGGTGAATTGGGTAGGCTAAATTGTCCGTAGTGTATGTGTGTGAATGAGTGTGTGGATGTTCCCAGAGATGGGTTGCGTAAAATTCCGCTGCGTAAAATTGTGCTGGATAAGTTGGCAGTTCATTCCGCTGTGGCGACCCCGGATTAATAAAGGGACTAAGCCGACAAGAAAATGAATGAATATATATACTGTGTGTGTATATATATATATATATATATATATATATATATATATATATATATATATATATATATATATATATATATATATATATATATATATATATATATATAATTATTATTTTTTATTTATTTATATATTTATTTGAGTCTTGATCGGGAGGTAGTGTCTGATTCTGATTGAGTCTGAAATCGCATGGTCGAGCTCGATTTCCGATCACGTGATCGGATTAGATTAGATTCAACTTTATTGTCATTACACATGTACAAGGAAATGAAATGCAGTTTAGGTCTGACCAGGAGTGCAATAGCAGCAAGTTCAGGATACAGGTATAAGTTATAAAGTGCAGTTATAGAAAAACTATGGTGATATTTACAAATGTATGTACTATGAACATCATATACAGGTTGTATTAGCTATGAACAGAGATTTACAATAGACGGATATATGTACAGGTTGCTATTAATAATCAGAAGTGTGCAGATAGATAAACATAATTACAAATGTATATGTACAGTGGGTGTGTACATGATTACAAATGTACATGTGCAGTGGGATCTGGACATCCCTAAGTGAAAGTGAACAGACTTTCCATGAAAGGAACTTTCCTTTATTCGCTCCGACTCGTATTGGTCAATTTGTCTGAACAGCATCATGGTTAATGTTGTTATCAACACAAACTATGCTATGAAGCGATAATTTAAAAAAAAGGTGAATTAATGTGAAAAAATGGGTTCAACAAAAATATATTCATTCAAATAACAACCTGAGAACTACAACTACAACTACTACTCTGTCTTTAAAGATTTATAAGTTATTGTTAAAAAATTAGTTTTCCTTATTAGTTTTAACTTCTGGAACCCAGCTATTAAACTCTATGGTCAAGAATGAACACAAATATTTCTATTGTCATTATTAGACATTACAACAATATGATAATTATTTTGGGTTGGAATTATTTTCATTTATAATGTTTCAAAATATCACAATTTACTAATCGACATTGATGTTAAAAATATAAAAATTGTATTCATTTATTTACTATTTTAGTGACTATAATAATTTGTAATCATTTCAGGCAATTATTATGAAATATATGTTTATTTTTATTATACGATTGTTTCTGTTCTATTAAATCTCCTAACTCTAATTCAGTTGTGAGCTGATTAACTTGAGTTCTTTTGACCATTACCATACAGCCTATGGTGGCTCACTAGGTTGAAAACAGAGACATTGTCTTCAAGAACATGGAGTTAAATACTTCTATAATGATGCATAAACTCATAGGAACTCTTCTCCTGAGATACAATCAGTGCAAAACTCATCCTCTGTACTGCGGCGCTCTGCACGCTAATAGTAAGGGACTCATTCCTAAGCTTAACTGAAGAAATTACCCAGTCCTCAAATGAGCAATAATCTACACATCTCTCCTTTGGGGTTGTTGAAGACTGGGGACAGGAAAAAGAGAGCGATATCGTTACCGAGCCAGCTAGTAAGAGTGTGAGAAAGAGACGGAGCTCACCAGCCAACGATTATCCTCTAATTAACACTGATGTCTTCCCCATGGACAACGTCCCATTCCATCAGCACGCTGGCACGTCTTAATGTTAGGCGCTAACTGCCTCCTTCACATATGTCAGTCCTCGTTAAGGGACTCTGCTATGCGATAATGCCCTCTCACTTAATGGCTTGTAAAAGATGGTTAACACTTACAATTTGGCGTCTGTTTCGTGTCTGTGTGAGATGACACGCGAGCGATGACGGAGGACACCGCGGGGGGACATAATTGCATGGGGATGGAGCAGAGGTTGCGCTGCTGGAAATCACACAGTCCTCCTGCTACAGGGTTTGGCTACTTCCACCTCAGTCACATCAACCTGATCAGTCTACTCGAACACACTCTACACAAACTTGCAAACTGAGGAAGAGCAGCTGAGTGACAATTACTGGGCTTTTTCAGGCTCAGATGCTACCATTTGTGTGTACGTACGTAAAATCAGATGTTTTACCAGTATTTTTTCATATGTTGCCGTCTAGTTTGAATAGTTTAGCTTATCAGTTTTATATAAAATATTGTTACTGATTTTAGACATAAGAATTTGCACATTTCTAGCACACACTGCATGATGATTAAAAAAGTTATTAACATGAAGATAATGAAGATAATTAATTATTAATTAATTTTATTATAAGATGGATGCACGGATCCAAAATGTTAATCAGTTGGTCTGTATGTTTATTTGGCAGTATTTAAAACTTAAAGGTGTGATTGTCTTCAGAAATATTTTTGATGATTAAAGTATAAAATGATTAAAGTAAATGATCTAAATGTATTTATATGTATTTTTATATTCTGTGTAAGCCTGGATAATTCTGATAAGTAAGCCAAACAGTCTGTCAGCAAATGTAGATTTGTACAACTGCGCATCTGTTCATGCAGATCCACCGATGCGCATTCACGCGGGTCGCGGTCACGTGGATACGATTGACAGAAGTAAAAACAAATGCTGAATCAAAACTTTTTAAAATTCTGAATCAAAATGGGAGTTACATTTGCACGCTGGAGGAAGTATGACACCATGGCTGAAGTATTTCTTTTATACAGGTAATGTTAAGGTTTTTAAATTATTTTAGTCATGGTATTGTTTACCATGCTACTTTGAATATTTGGTCTGAAATAGCATGTAAGTATAGCTTAGTAATAAGTGTAATTCTTGCACGCCGCTGGCCAAGCACTAAGCATACAGTAGTCGCTTTAGGAAAGTGTGTGAGAGAGTGAGACGAGCGATCCTTGCATGCATGAAATATTGCACATTATGACAAGTTTTGCTTGCTAGATGTAGTATGTGCTAGATGTAATAGAGTTTTTCAATCGTAATTGTTATATTTTACAGTACTATAAAGTTTTTAAAAAAGTTTTTTATTTTTTCAAAAAGTGATGATCCTAACCCTAACAAGGTCTCTGTAGATTAATTTGAAAGGGTTGTTTTCCCCACATCATAAACAGTAGTGTCAATTTTGTGGGCATTCCCAGATATGCAGATGAAGTCAATTGCTTAGTCACTTTGAAGTCACTTATTCTATGGATGTATAAAAACATGTGCAAAAAATCTTTTTTCTTATAGTTACTAATATCGACACCACTCGGAAACCACAAGACCATCTTTGAACTCTCTTACTTTCTCTCTTTCTCTTATTTTTTATTTTGAATAAATGAATGAATCATCACTTTATATCCAATCTGAATGATTTGTGGTGACGCGGTGGCGCAGTAAGTAGTGCCTCTCAGCAAGAAGGTCGCTGGTTCGAGCCTCGGCTGGGTCAGTTGGCATTTCTGTGTGGAGTTTGCATGTTCTCCCCGCGTTCACGTAGGTTTACTTCAGGTGCTCCGGTTTCCCCCATAGTTCAAAGACATGCGGTACAGGTGAATTGGGTAGGCTAAATTGTCTGTAGTGAATGAGTGTGTATGGATGTTTCCCAGCGATGGGTTACAGCTGGAAGGGCATCCCCTGCATAAAACGTGCTGGATAAGTTGGCGGTTCATTCTGCTGTGGCTACCCCGGATTAATAAAGGGACTAAGGTGAAAAGAAAATGAATGAATGATTTGTATATTAATCAGACTGGGTTTATAAACTGGTTTATGTCATTCATTCAAATTATTTGAATCTTGAAATTAGTTATTTCGTCAACTATTTCTTGTTGAGCATATAATCAGTGTTATTTGATATCTTTTAGTTTTTTTTATTAACATTTCTTGCATTTATATATATATATATATATATATATATATATATATATATATATATATATATATATATATATATATATATATATATATATATATATATATATATATATATATATATATATATATATATATATATATATATATATAAAGGACTTGCAGTACATTTCCTCTTATTCCCCAACTTTTCTTCTGCCATGTCCTATTTCGTTGAGAATGGATACAAGACGGAGCACTTTAGAGCCCCTTAAAACAGTCTGCATTAACAATCAATAACGCACATCCGTAAAGAGCAGTAATCATACCTAAATGTCATTTGCCCTTGATGAACAAATGGCTGAGTAGGGCGACTTTTAAGTGCCCCTCTTTAAGTTTAGTCCTCACATTAATCCGTCTCTTTAAAAGCAGGGAAAAATCTCCTCTCTTAATCAAGCATTAAGACTGAAGGCAACGCAGCAGAGGAAGAGAGCGAATCATTTTTTTTCTTATAGTAACTAATATCGACACCACTCTGAAACCACAAGACCATCTTTGAATTCTCTTCCTTTCTCTCTCTCTCCCGCTCTCAGAGAATGTCCTTCTTATAACAACAATAAAAGCGTGCAAACAATTTTTGTGTGGATTTCCTACTTGCCACTGTCAGTGCATTTGGCCCCTCTTCCTCTCCCCCCACACTATGCCTCCTTGATTGAGGGCTAATGAAAAAGCTGTCCCGAGTGCCGCCGCCTCCCTGTATCCATTAAGAATAATTAGACGGGAACAATTTTGATGCCTGTAACCTCGGCGAGTGTGGCTAATGGCGTTATAAATTGCTCCTTGTCCTGGGTCTTGCTTGCGCGTCGTAGCGCAACAGTGGCGCGGAGGGCGCTCTGCGCTTAATTCAAAAGCACTCTGTCAACAGCGCTGATTTGTGTGCTAAATGAGAGCGTTTAAAACAACAGCGGCAGCTCATGCATCCTAATGCCGATGGCAGGAGTGGGTTCGATAAAGAGGCTTGTCCGCTGTAATTAGCTACGACAAACGGTGCAGGATTAAGAGAACGGCATTCAAATGGACCCCTGTTTCTCTTGCGGCGTATGTGCCAACCTCTAGGTCATCTCTGCATATGCCTGCGTGAACTTGTCTACAATTCTCTGGAGCAGGGGGAAATGATGTAACTGACTGATTTGATGATTACGGGTTTTAATATAGCTAAATTATGTGTATACATGCTGAATTGTTGAAGTGATAGACGGCAGTACAGAAGAGAGACGAAACCATCGGGACTTTAAAAGGTGTTCAATTCGCCTGTAAAATGCATGCTGACAAGATTAATTGAGCATTACAAATGGTAAACTCTGAACCCGAGATGTCTCGTGAAAACACACATTCCCTTTCCCTCGTCTTGGTCCACTTCCACGTGCCTTGCCATGCAAAAATGACTTGATGGGCAGTTAAATGCAGGGGTCGAGGGTTAAATGAACACTGTTGTTTATGAGGATGTGGTGTGAATCCATTTGCATTCTAATTTCCCCCCTTTCTCCAAAGGCGCACATACACGCGCACACGTGCACGCGGCCCTGTTAGGGAGATGGGGGGTTTGGCGGACGACTTGTTTAAATCCCATTATCAAGTTATTTATGGAATTCACAGCCTGACAACTCTGCTGACCTTGTTTTGTTAAACATGAACCAGACATGATTTCAGCACACTGCGCTGCCTATTAGCTTTTGTTTCCAATAGCCTTAAAATGTCAGCAACTTCAATCACCCCCGGGGAAGCTCCTGCGTATATGGGCTACGGTACCGTCTGGACTCATTCGGACTCCTCCAAACCCTGACCGGATGTTTTCCATCCCGGTTTATTTACTTGCTAGTTGTTTTTGTCCCGTGGTTTTGATTTAAACTGACCCGATCGCTTCCCGATGGCATGCAGATTTCCTTGCGTGGTGGATTTTGCTTAAACATGTGTTCCTCTCTTCCATCTACTCATCAACACTTCCTCTCACCTTACACACACACACAAAAACGAGAGGATTATTCAAAGCAACTCTTGTTTATAACACGTAAGCGATGCAGCTAAGGTGGGGAAGTGTGAGGATTGCAAGGTTGTATGCAAAGTTTTATTTCACCTTCTGCAAGAGGGGAGAGAAGGTAGGTAATAACCCTATAAATATTCTCTGACTCCCTGACCTCCATGTGCACTTGTTAGCAGTACATGCTGTGGTTTCATTGGCCGTCGTACATGTGACAGGGCCAGGCGTGGAACGATTTTGCAGCAAGCTTGAGAGCGAAGCTAGTAAATTACACAACCATATCTGCCGAAAAAACACATTAGCTAGTTTTTCAAAGAGCACGGAATTGTGAGAGGGGTTTTCGGAACAGATGCGGCACGATAAACTTTCTTTTAGCGATTGTTCTTGTTAATTGACTCCCATTAGCAGAGAGGAATAGCACAACAGCTGTATTTGATTCTACATTTGACTGTTTTCAAGGTGTCCTGAATGTTGTGCTGTTAAAACCGATGTGTAATCTTTTTTTTTTGATGTTAAAATACTTTCTTCTACGCTGTGAATGGGTTGATTTTGCTTAGAAGTGTAAATACTGTGACTTTGTGGTGCTATCAAAACATTGTTGTTTGTTTAAGCAGGCTGGCATACAGTATACAACCAGCAATGCACGTTTGAATACTGTAAACATTAGCATGGAAAGTTTAGGCACCACTCTTTTTAGAAGTATTGCAGAAAATACAAACGATCAGTACTTTGATGTATTGACGTCTAACTCCCCATAAAGCACCTGAGAAGTAGCAAGCATTGGAGGTTTAGGCTAATATTCATAGAGTTACTCCTTGTGAAACCTTTTCCACCACCCAAATATGTCTTCCATTATTCAGAAGAGCCCCAAGCTGTAGGCAGTAACAGATTAAATCCCCCTCACACAGCAGATATCCTGCCAGAGCATCTCTCCACTACCACCAGGCCTTCAGCTAAAAGCTATTGCAGGCTACTGTGAAGATACGCAGATATGTGCCAAGATGCTTGTAGTCTTTTTCTTATTATTCTGTTGCTGGGGAACTGAAAGGTTAACTGCTTGATAAATGAACTCCCTCTTTAAGTAGGAGCAGGTCTGCGTAAATATATTTAACTTTGCTATATATATTGTTTAGCACAGCCTGATGCAGTTTTCTTATTTCCACTTTATTTAAACTCTGTTTAACCGTCTGTGATGTATCAAGTTTTGTATTGATTTTTATTTGACCTATTATATTATTTAAAACTAAGGGTGCTTTCACACTTGGTTCAATTGCCTGGACCGTACCCAAGGCTGTTTTGCTTTTACTGAATCTTTTGGTTTTGGGCATACAGAAAGCGACTCGTGTCCATCTGCCGCAAGCATATTATAAACGTTCAGAACATCACGTGATGTCTGCAGAAGCTGTTTTTGGAGGAGACAAGCAGACATTATCACTGCGATTGCCGTGGCTCAGTCCTGCTTATCACCAAGGTACAGTATGTGATACACACACACACACACATGAATGTTATGAAAACGATAGTTTGTTGTACAGTTGGCATTTCACTTCCGTTATTTGGTACAATTGCGTTCATAACAGAAGTGAACCAGACCCGAGTTCACGTGAACCGTACCCCAGACCTCTTTCAGGCGGACTCGGGTACAGTTCATGGATGCGCACCCGAGATCAGAAGACACGTTCACACTAGCTAAATGTACCATACTCTGACATCAAACGAACCCGGGTGCCGACCGAAAGTGCTAGTGTGAAACCCTTAGACTATCTTGCTTAAATGTTTTGACTTGCACATGTACATTTATTTATATACTTAAAAATGTTTTAAACTGTTAATTTAGTGTGCAATGGATGACAATGTGGTGCAACAGAGAATTTGCATTACACTGAACGATGAAAACATCACTCTGAATGTCTAAATCTTGTACTTCAACTTTTCATTGAATTTACTAAAATGTAAAATTTAAGGTAAGTGGTTGCAAACAATTTATATGGGCTAAATAAACAGACAAATTAAATTTTGTAATGTTCAACTTAATTTATTTATTTGAATTCAGCCCATATAAATTGTTTGCAAGCACTTACCTTAAAAATATTTGGTAAATCCAATGAATTAATGAATGATTTTTTTTTTTTTTGTGTAGTCTGTCAACCGGATGCGTATATCAAACAGTAAAAACAACTTGAAGAGTAAAGTTTATTACAATTATTCACAATAGTAAAGATTTGTGTCCACCGAATCAGCTGTCGATGCATATCCTACTGTCAAAGCATTTAGACCCCCCTAAAATCTAACTTCAGCAATCTCAGATTAGTAAAACAACACAACAGTAATTTTTTTATTTAACATTTTTTTTGAAAAGAATATTATATTATATTATATTATATTATATTATATTATATTATATTATATTATATTATATTATATTATATTATATTATATTATATTATATTTACTTTTTTGGATTGATAAAATAATATAAAAATGTGGGTACTGAGACAAATCTGTTGGTGCAGGGTGATTGACATGTATTTGAATGACATTTGATGAAGACACTTTACAGTAAATCACAAAACTATGATGGCAGCTGCGACTTCTGTCTCTGCTGTGACTTCTGTCTCTGAGATTTATTTGTGTCTGTGTTTTACTGTGTCCTCACAACAAACTTCAAGCAGTTCTCCTGCAGCTGAGGGACCTTCTAGTGTCTAATGCTCCTCCCTCACTCAGTTTAGAAGCTTCTTTACTGCCATCTCCACCATGGGGACAGTAGCAGCTCTTCTGCCCCACCTCTCTCTTCCTATGCCCTGTTTCAGGATACCTCTTCAGGGGAGACGCTCCCCCTAAACACCCGCCTCTATGCTCCTTTGTGTTGTGTAGGCCCAAGGCAGCACAAGACAACATCAAATGCAATACTTTTTCAACATTTATTTGCTACGTCGCAACATCCTTTCCCATGTGCGTCCTTCTTATTCACTGCCACCTTCTAGTACATTCTAAAAGTGTTTTTCAACTCATCACCAGTGCTTTATAAATATGTGACACTATCTTTCAAAGATTAATCTTTACTAGTTAGATTTTTAGAAAGTTACATTTGTGAGCACATTTTCAATATCCTTGAAATGGATGCGTTTTATTTTTCAGTTTTTTTCTACTGTAGAAAGCATGATTCGGGGTGTGCACCGTTGAGAGTTTAATTGAATTGAGATTGCTTTTAAAATTCAGTATGAGTTTAAGATTAAATATATTCATGTGAACACAGTAGGTGGCATTTTTAGCAAGAAAAAAGTAAGTTATTTTCAAAGAAAATCAGTTCTTTCATTGGACTTATTTATAACATGTCCATTACAGGGGTGCATTGACATATTATATTATATGTTATATTGAAATACCATAACATAAAAATGTGTCAGCTTACTGTACTATAAAGGTATAAATATAATTCACCCCCCAAAATAAATTCTGTTATCATGTACGCACCCTCATACTTGGTTTCAGATGGACAGATTTCAGACAGAGCCGAAATTTTTGGATATTTCTCCCATCTCTGGGAGACATCCATGCACCTTCATTCACACTCATACACTACGGACAATTTAGCCTACCCAATTCACCTATAGCACATGTCTTTGGACTGTGGGGGAAACCGGAGCACCCTGAGGAAACCCACGCGAACGCGGGGAGAACATGCAAACTCCACACAGAAACGCCAACTGACCCAGCCGAGGCTCGAACCAGCGACCTTCTTGCTGTGAGGCGACAGCACTACTGCGCCAGTGCGCGTTTTTGTTATTTGTTATTAATTGTATTATTGTGTGTATAGTATTGTGATTTTTATTGACAATTACATGACTGTATTCTTACACCCTAGTATCCAGGCAGCTATTTTAGGCTATTCACTTTATTTAATGGGCAGATAGCAAAATCCAATTCTTTTTTCAGTAGCTTTTTTTCAAAGTCATATTTAAATGATTTATTTCAGATATCAACAGAACTTTTCCCATAAATGCAACTCTCAAAACATTTATTTATTTTTTCAGATTGACCCATACGCACATAGAGCAGGGGTGTCAAATTTAGTTCCTGGAGGGCTGCAGCCCTGCATAGATTAGTTGCAACCCTGCTTCAACACACTTACCTGTAGGTTTCAAACAAGACGGAAGTACTTAATTAGATTGATCAGGTGTGTTTAATTAGGGTTGGAACTAAACTGTGCCGAGCTTCGAGTTTGCGTACGTGCAGAGTTTGACACCTGTGACGTAGAGTATGCATTTCCACTAGTATGTTTCATGCCCATGTTGTTTCTGTGGATCCAGAGTTTCTATTGGCAGCAGCTGTGTGTTCAATGACTTTACCAAGATGGGAATTAATCAGCCATATTGTAAGTGGTTCTCATTCCCATTCATAGTACTGTAATACCCATGGACTGTCTTGTTGTGTATTTTGCTTTACATTTAGCTTTTTAACTTCTAAAAGATGCATCTTACAGGGTTCACACAAGGTGCTTAAAGTGCTTGAATTAGGCTTTTAGAAATTCAAGTCCTGGAAAATTGGCTTGTTTTGTTGAAAAGTACTTTAAAGTGCTTAAAATTAACAAGGAGAATTTGTATGCAATTTTCACGCTGGAAAAATAAAAATGTTTGTGAATTTTTGTGATAATTTAATGCAATAATACCCGCACAAACTACCGGGATTCCGAAGCGGTGATTTGACTGATATGAAAAGTGGCCAATCACAGTCAACCTTGTCTAGTTTTGGGCGGGACAAAGGCATTTCTGTGTTGCAGTGACAGAAAATAACAACTTAAAAACAGGTGTTTTATTGGAATAATGCTTTTCGAATGTTTTCACTATAGCGATGTGTTTGTTATTAGCAAGAGTAATTAAACCGCTGACATACTTCCTGCCATTTCGACGATCTACATACACGTTTTGCTCTCTTCTCTCCAACAGCAAGTTTACTCGCCTCTGATCTGTTGTTCTTCTAATACAGTATGAATGTCAGTGCGGAAATGCAGGTATTGTGCAATTACTCATTTCTGCAAATGTCTTTATTTTAACATGAGAGCACAGTCATGTACGTTATCGTTAAAATAAAATAAATAGGCTTTTTCAAATGAACTGCAAGTCCTCTTATCGTCACGCGTGTGCTCAGACTGTATACAATCGCGATCTCTTCACTGTTAAAGTAGAAATTACTTATCTTTGCTCCTTGACTAAATTTAATAAAAAAAAACTATCAAGTATTTAGATCAATGCATGACCAATGGCAATGCTAACAGACTTCTTATTTGGCTGTATCGTGAAGTGAAACTTAGCCTACCAGAACTTTTAGCGAAGGTGGAACTTTTTTTATTTCTTTACGACAAAAGAATTCTGCTTGAAATGATTCTGTTTAAGATATTTGTGTGATTTATACATAATAGCTGTATCCTGATCTGTCTTAAAGCATCACTAAATTGTGCAGGCATTACAAGTCAAAGCAATCTGTTGTTAAATTGATCAAAATAAACAATAAGCTCTTAAAACTTTGCTTTGAGAAATGTTGTGTTGTCATATTTCAAATATCTCAAGTGAAACGAAGTCATTTGTTTTATTACTTTGTACTTGTATTTTTTGTAAAATTATTTCAGTGAAGCGTAAAATAAAATTTCCATGTGCTGTAAAGCTATTTAAGAAACAAATTTGCCTTATTGTAAAGACAAGAATGAGCAAGTTAAAAAAAAATAGTGTAAAATATGTAAATAAAAGGCTAAATGTAAATCTTTTCATCATATACTTTAATTAAACTTTGCAAAACTTGAAAATATTGTTTGTCTTTATGGCCTTATAAAATATGTGGTAGTTTTGCCAGTGCTTTTGAAAAAGATGTATGTAACTTTGTGATTTAAGCAATTAAACCATTTAAATAAGTTTATAGGGGTGACGCAGTGGCGCAGTAGGTAGTGCTGTCGCCTCACAGCAAGAAGGTCACTGGTTCGAGCCTCGGCTGGGTCAGTTGGCGTTTCTGTGTGGAGTTTGCATGTTCTCCATGCGTACGCGTGGGTTTCCTCCGGGTGCTCCGGTTTCCCCCACAGTCCAGAGACATGCGGTATAGGTGAATTGGGTAGGCTAAATTTTCCGTAGTGTATGAGTGTGTATTGATGTTTCCCAGAGATGGGTTGCAGCTGGAAGGGCATCCGCTGCCTAAAAACGTGCTGGATAAGTTGGTTGTTCATTCTGCTGTGGCAACCCCAAATTGATGGAGGGACTAAGCCGCAAAGAAAATGAATGAATGAATAGGTTTAGACTTAAATAGGGCCATAATGAAAATCACTTAAAAAAAGTAACTATCTAGTACTCAAGAGAAGTTTTTTAAAAAAGTATTTTGTACTTTTACCTAATATTAGTATTATTTACTAAAATTTTTATTATTTTAGCAGTGTAATTTGTTTAGCAGTACAAATTTTCTGTTCTCTTTCCATCTGTGAGAGAACTAACAAATAAAAAAAACATTTCACAAGCACATTTTGTGCAGGTTTATTATAATATTAATTATTAATATATTATTAATTAATTATTATATTATTATTAATAGTTTTTATTTGTATAAATTGATAGATATTTCCTATGCAATATTTTTATAAATTGCTGAGAAGACATTTCAGGTGTTCATTACATTGCATGTCATTCATTCATTCATTCATTCATTTTCTTTTCAGCTTAGTCCCTTTATTATTCCGGGGTCGCCACAGCGGAATAAACCGTCAACTTATCCAGAATGTTTTTACGCAGCGGATGCCCTTTCAGCCGCAACCCATCTCTGGGAAACATCCACACACACTCATTCACACTCATACACTACGGACAATTTAGCTTACCCAATTCACCTGTACTGCATGTCTTTGGACTGTGGGGGAAACCGGAGCACCCGGAGGAAACCCACGCGAACGCAGGGAGAACATGCAAACTCCACACAAAAACGCCAACTGACCCAGTCAAGGCTCGAACCAGCGACCTTATTGCTGTGAGGTGACAGCACTACCTACTGCGCCACTGCGTTGCCCATTGCATGTCAGTCTTGGTTTATTATATTATTAATATATTATTAATTAATTGTTAAATTTTGTTAATGTTTTTTTATTTGTATAAATCAATAGATTGCAATGTTTTAATGAGTTACTGAGAATATGTTTCAGGTGCTCAATACGATGCGTGTCAGTCTTGAAATTTTCATTGGGCTGTGCATATGAACCCTAATCTTACCTTATCTACATTCAGTCATTCATTTACCTTCAGCTTAGTCTCTATTTCAGAGGTTACCACAGCGGAATGAACTGCCAACTATTCCGGCATATGTTTTACACTCCGGATGCCCTTCAAACTGCAACCCAGTACTGGGAAACACCCATACACACTCATTCTCTCACACACACACACTCATACACTACGGCCAATTTAGTTTATTCAATTCACCTATAGCAAATATCTTTGGACTATGGGGGAAACCGGAGCACCCGGAGGAAACCCACTTGAACACCTAATCTGCATGTAATACAATAATATATATCTATCATATATTTAAGGTAATTTACTGTAACAAAATTTACTTTGAAAGTCCTGATTTGCATCTTTGAGGATACTGCTCCAGTGACAAGCTAATGATGCACTTATTTCTTTTTCTATGAAATACTAAACTGGGCAGTTGTTTCACAATCAAATAGAAATGGAGGAGACAAAACAAGAACAACAATAAAATGCTTAAGATTGCAAAAACAAATGAGTGTACTAGTTGAAAAGAGAACAAAGACATTTTATAGCTCAGAATTTCTGAAGAGAAGCGGTTCAAGCCAGGCAAGGATGGATCTATTTAGTGTGAATGTGTCCATGCTCTCAAGCAGTGTATGTTTTGAAATGTTTTGTGTTTGAATTTGCATGTACACTAACATATTGTATGCATTAAAAAGTATATGTTGGGTATTAAATAAGGTACAATAATCAAAAGTATTTTTGAAATTAGAGCTAAATGTTCCATTTATTTCCCCGTTGCATATAGTGCAACCATGGATGACCTTTTTTGTCCCTTAGACTTCCATGAGATTTGCTCAACCTCACTCAGGTCACATAACACAACCTGACAAGCAACAATTGTAAAGTATAACAGAACACATCTGGGGTTAGTCACAGTGAAACTGTTGAAAATTCATTCTGTGCTGCCCTGCCTGAAGTACACGAATCTTCACGTCACTCTTAATATATGAGGCGAGGCATGTGATTAGTATATCAGACTTGCCGGTATATGAGCGAGACAGATGGGGGAACCTCTTGACTCGACCCCGAGCCCCCCTCCGCTCCTGGCATGCCCACTTTGTTTTCTGCTTCATCTGTCGTCTGTCTGGGTGCAGGAGGGATGGCTACTCTTCCTCTGACCCCCCTCCTGCATCCTCACCTACCTGCCTACTGTTGGCCCCCCCTATGCCCTTAATAATGCATTAGATGGAGGCAGGAATCAGGCCTCTGTAGCCCCTCACCCAGATGCATCCAGCCTCTCTATTATTTAACATTTACACACACCTTCCAGCTCATCAGCAACTCAATATTTAATGTCTACACAATGAAAAAAACACCTTGATTTCCTACTTTATTTATTTAGATTTGTGTGTTTTTTCCCCTCTCCCGGCTTGGCAGGACTTCTGTTGCTTCGCATAATAATTTTCTCTGCATATATATTGGAAGGTGTGCATGTATGTGTGAGTTTGCATGATGTGACTGAGGGCAAAACAAATCTGATGTCTGTGCACACTCACTTATAGTGACCAACACTCAAGCACACACACGCACACACAAGATGACCCCCACAACCCCGCTCTGTTTTTCTTTTGTTCTTGTAGTGTAGGTTGTGTGGAAGGTGCTGATTCTGGGTTGAAAGGGTCTAGATGGTAGTGGTTGTATGGATTGATGAATATTTGAGGGCATGTATAGAATATTAGCTATTTCTACTGCATGAAATGACAATTTAAATCAAACGGGTTTGTTTAGACAGATATTGAAAACACCAAAGCGGTTGCACTTTATTTGGAGGAAAACCCAACAAATGGGTTACTGTATCTTAGGGATGCATCAATATAAAATATAAACCAAAACCAATAATCAAAAACTCTTTATATTTTGAAGCTGATAACCAAAATGTAGGCTGATAAACATATTTAGCACGTCACAGGCAAGACTTGTAGCCAGATACTAATATTTCTTGAATAAAGTTTTACTTAAAGCAAATATTTCCAGTTAAAACTTGCTAATGCATAATACTAGTGCATTTGTCAGTTACTTTGTAATATGTTTACCTGTCACAGTAATCAATATAATGACGTGCAATTAATAGACATGATCTTGTTTTTTGGTGATGCAATTTATCTCTTCCATTATTCTTTACATAAAAATGAATGTTGTCAATTTTTTTTGCTGATAACGCAGCCTTCATCATCACATCTAATCTCTGTTGGAGGTATCAGCGAGCTCAGGTATCTTTGTTAGAATCGATGCTTACTGACAGCTGAAGAAAAGGTGAATTTTCACATTTTCCTGAAAAGCTTCTGAGGGTTTGGAAGTAGTTGTCCAAATGAGCTCTTTCAAAGAAAATGGCTTGTATTCAGAAACAACAGTTTATATTAGGGCAAATACTTTTTAACATCAGATTAGTGAATCTAAATAACCTTAAGAATGAAAGTAAACAACCTTGAAAGTGTTTATGCCTATTTGCATTATTATGCTGTTGTATAGTCATGCTATGTTTACACCTGGTTACTTCATGCGTTTGTTTCTGATTTTATTTTTGAAAATGGTTCCACTTACATTTTGACCACATGAATTCATCTCCACTAAACAGATATGACTCCGATTTTCAAATCCCACACTAAAATTAAATAAAAATTAAAAACTAAATTTAACTCGGTCGCGCTGATTAAAGCATCAGCTATACCTGTCCTTTTTATAATGCACAGAAGTGTAAGTTATACAGTATATCTTATTTGGCACACAAATTATTTTAGATCCAAGCTGCAAAACAGCATCACAAGCTCACAAGGCAATCTCTGCAATTTCTGTCATGAAGGCCAAATTAAGCATCTATTTGATTTGTGCTGGACATCATTCATAACTGTAAAGGGTTTACACTATTTTGTGTTTAACATATTGTCCCAAGACAGAACAACTTGCCATTATTGTCCCTTTTTTTCACAGATAGGCTTTAGGTGTGTGCTGCATCTGTTATTAATGCTGCAAAATGAAACACGTCATTCTCTCAGTGTCATTCTGTTGCTCATACATTTACAAGACAGCAGAAGTCAATGATTCATTTGAAGTATTTAGCCTGACATGTTTACTGTCCCAAAATTTTATTTTACACCTGTCCATTTTATGAAAAACGCATTAAGTGACCAGATATAAACAGCCCCAAAATGACAATATGACTCATTTATCGCAATAATTTCTGTTATAATATATCACACAACAAACATTATTGATCATGACTGGCCTAGTAATATTTCTGTTTACTGTTTACAATAGGGTTTTAACCATATTTTAAATCAAACAAATAGAGATTTGTTGGTAAAAAGTTAGTATTAAAATATTATAATCCTTTAATTTTTATATAGTGTGTCTAACATACACATATACAGTTCATCCGGAAAATATTCATAACGCTTCACTTTTTCCACATTTTTTTATGTTAATACAGCCTTATTCCAAAATGGATTAAATTCATTTATTTCTTCAAAATTCTACACACAATACCCCCTAATTACAATGTAAGAAAATATATTTTTAAATGTATTAAAAAATAAAAAGCTGAAAAATCAGATGCACATAAGTATTCACAGCCTTTGCTCAATACTTTGTTGATGCACCTTTGGCAGCAATTACAGCCTCAAGTCTTTTTGATGCCACAAGCTTGGCTCACCTGTCTTTGGAAATTTTTGCCCATTCCTCTTTGCATACCTCTCAAGCTCTATCAGGTTGGATGGGAAGCGACAGTATACAGCCATTTTCAGATCTCTCCAGAGATGTTCAATAGGATTTAGGTCTGGGCCCTGGCTGGGCCACTCAAGGACATTCACAGAGTTGTTGTGAAGCCACTATATGAAATAAAATAAGATAAACTAAAATAAAAATAAATAAGAGTGCAAAGTGCATGCGCATATATATATATTAGGGATGCAACAATACAGTTAGCTTACGGTTCAATACATACCTCGGTTTTTTAACACGGTTTTCGGTTCGGTTCGGTTCTGATGGCTTAACACATAAGTGTTTTTTTTTTTTTTTTTTATTCTATGCTTAGGCAATAGGAACAGTAAGAAAGAGAAAAAAATAAAAATGATTTATTGCAATACTTCTTTATTTTACTTCAAAGCCAAGAAAGGTACACTAGTTCCTAGTGTATTGTATAATAAAAAAAATGAACACTGAAATCTCACAGCTGCTGGTAGCCCATGTACAAACTGGGCAACACATAAATTCCTACATTTTAAAAATAAACATACATGTGAAGTTAGTAAACATAAATTGACCATTTCAAATAAACACATTTGTACTGCAGTAAATATAAATAAACCATCTTAATTAAACTTAACACTGCCTTTGTTATTTTTATATGTCTTTCTGAACCAGTTGAATATGTTTGCTGGAAGGATTCAGTGAGTGATTGCTGTTTTATGGAGGTCTTTATTACCTTCTTTGCTATTCTGCCTTCAGACAGTGATATTGCTGGGTGATGGCGCCGCAGATGTGCAGTCATGTTGGAAGTGTTTCCGTTCGATTAGTCTATACGTGTAACCGAAATGTCCCAACACCGCGGATTTGGAAGACACCGGCGCTTCCTCTTATTGCTCCATCACTTCACTGCCGCTCGCCATGTTAAAGTGTGGAATGATGGTGAAGCGCCCCCTAACTTTAGAGCATAGTGATTGAATATATACTCGCGAGGAGGAGTTTCCTCATCTCAGCTCGTGGACTTACAGGCACACACAAACAGTCAATTCGGAGAGAAATAAAACGCACATAAATTATTTAAACGTAAAACCGGAAAAACTGCAATTCACAAGCGCGTATTGAACCGTGGATGTCGTACCGAACGGTTCAATATTATATTGAGAATTGTGGCATCTCTAATATATATATATATATATATTGTATATTTTGTTTAGACTCCAGGTCATTTTGTTCTACTAGTTAATTTAGGAAGCTGTGTCTGTGTCTGCTATTGACAATGGTAACGGTAAATTATATACAAAAAATTCTCCAAATGTGTTGTTTGCTGTGTTTTGTCTATTGTCTTTCATTAGGACAGTACAAACATGATTAATATGAAAAGGTAAATTATGGAACAAAGCAACCTCACACACAAAAGGGAGAAAGGAAGAAAAGCAGAGGGCTTAGCATTGGCTTTTGCTCTCTGCTCTTCTCCTACCACTGTTAAACAGTTAGCAAGACTTTGCTAATTATTTAATGCAAACACGGTCTATTTACATTATGAGGAATTAGCCTTTGTATGCAGCAGGAGAATTAATAGAGCCATTCTGCGGACCATATATCTCAACATTACATCATTCTGTCATTGTCATTCTGTCATTGGACTGTGCAGTTTAGTGTACTTGTCTTCTCACCCGCTCTCATGAAAAAATCACTCTTAGAAAGACAGTTTTGTGTAAAATCTCAAAGCTAAAAGTGTCATGCAATTTTTGAGTCGAGTGCCTTGTGAATTGAGCTTTTGTACAGCATCTCTGATGATTAAGCTGCATAATTGTTGCAGTTAAAAGTATGTAAATCATGCATTCTCATGTCTTAAAACATCCACTTCAGTCGCTACTTCCACTTCAGTCGCTACTTCCACAGAACATTTGCTTTAAACTGAAAATTGACTAACCTTTAAAAAAACTGGCTCCCACTTTATATTAGGTGGCCTTAACTACTATGTACATGCATCAGAAAATAATAACAATGTATTTAGTGTGTTCATCATGTTTTGCAGAACACTTCTGGTGCTCTTAAGGTGGGATACTTGTATAGTTAGGGACATGTTTGGTGGTATGGGTAGGTTTAAGGGTGGGTTAGGGTGTATAAGATGAACAAATGTAATTATATGCAGGTATTTAATCATAATTACAATATGAGAACGTATTTACTCAATAAGTACATTGTAACAAATGATTAGTTTCAGTAAAAGTACATAGTAGTAAAGGCCATTTAATATAAAGTGGGACCAAAAAGTGTGTTTTGTCTGCATGTGTTATTTGAATTGTTTTATAAAGGTAGAATTAAAAAAAAGAAAAATATATAATAAATTATTTAAAAAAACCTTTGGTAGCGTCTATATTGCAATGTTACCATTCGCAATAGTCACATCGCGAGTATACCAATGTTGAGTCTGGGTTGTAATTTAGCATTTTGCAAGTGTTTTTTGAGGCCTGTGACTGTGTGAGGGGTTTAAAAGCATTCAGGCATAATAAATTGTAGCGTTTGTAACGTAATAACAAACTATAACGATTCATTTGATTGAATTGTTTATAAAACGAAGGCTATTCTGTATTATTTTACATTTGATTATTTAATTACTGTGTGCCTGAAAACAGTTCAACTCCTCTGGAAAACAATAAAATGCTGTTTATTTAATTTGTACCTTTTAGTTTATTGTATTTATCTATGCTTGTAGATAGTTTGTTATATTTTATACACTCCCCTACATGATCATCTTAATCAGTCTAAAATTATCAATTCTTTCCAAATAGTTATTCAACTCATCTTGTATTCATATCGCAATATATATCGTAGAATAATAAAAAAGCAATGTTAGATTTTTTTTCAGTATCGTGCAGCCCTAACCTTTGGCATTAAAATTAAACACATTTATATATTATTGTTCTTTAAATTGACCGATTTTTTTTATTTATTATTATTGTATTTTTTGTATTAATATTTATCGATGGCCATAACATAAGAAAAACTGCCTATATAATAGGAAAAGATTATCCATTTGCCCTTTTATATTTCACCATGCCCTTGATGTATCCCTCATGCCTTTTCTTTTCTCTTCCTCCCTTCATTCTGTCCATTTGTAAACACACAGCATTGCATTATTGAGTGCAGCAGCAAAAATCTATGTGAACAGAAAGGAAGCGGATGAGATGGACACGACCGTTGACAGAGCAGTGATGCTGGAAGCTGAAGTGACTTCCTCCAGCACACTTCTCTCCCTCGTGCGCTTTCCTCTCTCCATCCCAACCCCCAGTTTCTCCCTTTCCAAAGGAATCCATTTCATGTAATTAAAGACACTCAAATAAAATGGCCCACTGGAGTAGTGGCTTTCAGCAGGGAGAGTGGAAGTGCCTCAAGGATCCGTCCTCGGGCCGCTCTCGGATGGCTCGCCGAGGGCTCTGCCACGGCACGGATCAATATCATCTCAGTTATTAATATCAAAAGCGCATTACTTTGTTTTGCGTCTGGCCGCGCGCCAAAGCTCTGGGGCCCAGGCCGCCGTTCCCCCCTGGCCATTTACCAAGCCCATAATTTACTTTGGTGAGTTTTTAAGGTATTGTTTTGTCAGGGCCAATCAGGGCTGAGTAACAAATGATCCCAGCGGAGTGGTGGGAAACCCATCCGTAAGTGGCACACGTGGCCAAACTCATTTTTGAAAGTTTCATGTCAATTACTCTTGTCCTTGACTCCCAGGACTGAAAGGGGGGAGGAGGATGGGGTCAAACAGGAGTGCCCCCCCTCTTTAGGATGAGGTCACAACACTAACAAGTGTCCCGGGGCCAAAATTAGACATGACGCTACCTTTGATTGGTGCATCAAATTAAGGAGAAACAAAAAATATCGAGCACTTAAAGGAAGAAGAGGCATTGATTTTTCCTGATGCGTTTACCTCATACTGTTAGTCCACCTCAGGGGACGATGGGTGGACACGTGGACACACGCAGACACCTCATAAAGATCCTGCCATGTACATTATAAACAACGATGTAAGTGCGCTTCTTTTGTTTACTTTCCATCTGCTCAGCATTAATAAACTTGGTGTGTGTCTACAAGAGCGGCACATAATCATGGCTTGATTAACTACTGACACGCTTCTCCACAATTCATGTTTTACTGGCTCATGTTGAGGCGTTGTGTTGTATAGCAATGAAATTCAAGAGAGGAGTTGAGCACATCATGGTTAATGTTTGAAATTAAGTTAGAGTAATGTTATTAAATCAAATGATGGCAAAGCATGAAATGGTCCTTTAAAATCCATTCTAATATGATTATTTAGTGCTTATTTTCATATAATATCAGTACAATATGTTGCTTTTTTGTGTGAAAACCTTGTGGTGGTCTCTTACTGTACTGCAGTGGTCCTCAACATTTTTACCACCTCGAACAATTTTCAGGGTTTTTTTTTTTTTTGATGTAGATGAAACAACCATCAACTGTTTTCTCATTGTCTCAGAAGATGACAAGCTGACAAAACATTGCTGTCACTCTGAAACAAGTTTTATTTCTGGAGAAAATTACAAAGCACTGCAGTGTTTGCGTGTTCTGTGATTGGTCAGTTTATGTTATGTGACTCGCGGTGCGCTCCTGCCATTCAATCAACTATGTGCGTCTGGAAAGACGAACTTGAATTTGAGCAAACTCTAGAAAAGACGCAACATGCCAATGACATCTAAAAGCTAAAAGTCTGCCGTCATTTGTGATCTCTAGCAGTTGATCTTCTTGCACAGACATGGTGGATGCCCCTGATTTGTATATAAACAGGTTGCAGATCTATTCCTCTGCAGTTTGTGGGTCTTTCACTGTGCCTTTTACCCTTAGTAAAGAAACATTCCAAAGATGTCTGTTTCTTATTTTTCAATTCTGACATATTGTGGATTACATTTTGGTGCACAAGTAACCAAGATGTAAGCGAAAGGATGCAGTGATTTTTCAAAATAAAAGATCGTTCAGACTCAGATAATAAATAAAGCTGAAATAATTAATGATTTCTTATGTGGCCCGATACCAATTGATCCCGATACCATAGACCCAGTGGTTGAGGACCACTACTGTATTGAATCAAATGTGATTAATATCAGGCTACTGTTGTGAAAAGAGTTTTGATGACTGAATTATGACTGTTGTGCAAGAGTTGGAGCTCCTGGGTATTTGTCTTCTACCCTGTCGTGCCACATCAGGTTGACATTTGAGAGTTAAAACCCACTGTAGTGAAAACACCCAGCCCTCCTCTCGTCCCTTTACCCCATGTACCCCACCCCTCAAAGGACTGATGAAAGGTCTCTGCACGGCAATACATATGAATATTTCAATTAGAATCAAATATTAATGGGTGTGCATTTGTTTGGTGTCGGTTGTGTTTTGTTCACCCCTCTCTTTCTGCTTTCTTTCTTTTGTCTACATTCTCACCTTTGTTTTTTGTTTTTGTCTTGCATCAAATTTTCATACAATTAATCAGATGCAGAGAGGGCTTGTGTTGCGTTTGAGTCGGGAGATGGGTAAATGTATGAAGAAAGTGAGGAAAAGGAAATGTGTGAGAGAAGAAAAAAAAAAGATTGTGTTGGTGTGATAATATGGGAAGGTGGCGGGGTGGGAAGGTCTAACAGCTGTAAAAGGTTACATCTCTGTCGGAACATTTGGCCTGCCACAATCAGGGTCGCAGCTTGCTTTACGCCCCATATTGATACCTCTCGCTGGGGTCCCAGGGATAGCGCCATTGCTGGCATGGGCGCTAATTTATGCTCCTGTAGGGGTGCTTGCTGCCAGTTGTGAGAGGCACAGGTCTATAAACACTTCCTCCGCAGTCCAAAGTGAGAGACAAGAGACTAAAGATTGTCATCCTGGTAAACAAATGCAGAAAAAACAGATGCGGCACGCAAATGCTGAAAGAGGGAAGGTGCCGGAGGCGGTGTGTTTGGGTGGTGAACAACACTAGCGCTACAGTGAAAAAAGGAAAAGTATGTTTTCCCTGGTAAAGATATTCTAGCAGACGTGGAGGAAATTAAATTAGTTTCTGTAGGCTTTGGGAAAAAAATGCTTAAAAAGGCTCTAAATGGAGCAAAAAATAAAGCGGAGTGTTAGGCACGGGCTAAATTTGTTTAAAGGACTTTTTGATACTGGCATTCACTGTAAAAAAATGCTGGGTTCCACACAATCGATTTGTGTTGTGACAACAAGAAGGAATCATATTAACTTAGTTTACTAATATTAGTTTTTACTAATTTAAGTTGATTGAACATGAAACAATTAAATTATCCCAACAAAATCTCAATCTTGCAGTTTGAACAAGCAACAAAGAATTTTTTTGAGTGTTTAAAGTCTTAAACCTCGTTATTATGCCTGACCTTATATCTGGTAATTAATGGTAAATTATAGCAATTCATTATCTAATCATTATCTGTCCATTTTATGAAAAGTAAAATCAACATCCTTAATATTTATGCAACCCAGACTGATTCTGAAAATGTACCTCTAAATACATTTATGGAGACAAATATGTCCAAATATGTCCCAGGAGCTACGTTTTTTGCAGTTTTTGTTTTTGCAAATCCACCAGAGGCCGCTCTGTACGCTTTTTGAGATATCAAATGTCTCTCGCAAGTGCCATTCGCGCCTGCTCTTCCTAAGTAAATCCACCAGAGGCTGCTGTTTACTGACCGTTTGACTGACTGACTGACTGACTGACCGATCGACTAACTCACCCTCTTCCTTCACTAAACCCAAACAATAGTATTTTAAAAAGCACAGATTGACCCGCCCACACACTTTCCTAAACCCAACAGACAATTTTAAAAAGTAATTCAGAAAAAACAGCCGCCTGACTTTTACCACATTTTCAGATTTTACCACATTCTCACCCTGTTATTTACTATGTTTATTTAATTTTTTTGGATTCTGTTTTTGTCTTACTTGCTTTCTGAAATCGTTCTTCGCCAGACTTCTCGTGGTCAACTCCTCTCTCCGTCTCAAGTCCACCGACATACATGGCGATCTAACTGGACAAACTGGTAAAAGCAGGAAAGCCATCCATACAGTTGCAAGCAGTCAGCTGGTAAGCACGAAAAGGATTGGCGTCATACCATCCATAAGCATTCGTTTTAAAAATGAAATGCAGCCATACGTACTTCTACATAATTCAAAATTCGCAATCTCCAGAAACGTATATAGGCTGCGTTTTCAGAATGAGCCTATGTTGTATTTATGGCTTAGTGCAAAAATGTTTCAGTACAGTTCAATGTTGTCCTACAGTAGTTAGTTTAATGGTAATTTAGTTCGTTTTGTCTTTGTTAAAGGATGTTATTCACTGTAGAGCAGCTCTACTCCAATCAAGCAAGGCAAAGGCACCAATAAAGAAACCCAAGCAAACAAATAAACAAACAAAAAACTGGCATTTAGCCAGCAGTAGACATCTAGCTTATCGGTGGACTTGAGTGCGATGTGGATCATTCTTGCTAGAGATGTTCTAGACAGTCCTAGATGGTGTGTGTTCAATATGGCCATAAGGACTGTTGTTAAAGCCTAAAAAATGTGCACAGGGCTCGAACAGACAACCATTTTGGTTGCATTTTCTAGTGAAATTTAATCTATGTGACCTCCAAAAAAAGGTGGTCGTAGTGTATGTGTGTGAAAGAGTGTGTATGGGTGTTTCCCAGTGTTGGGTTGCAGCTGGAAGGGTATACACTGCGTAAAACATATGCGAGATAAGTTGGTGGTTCATTCCGCTGTGGCGACCCCTGATTAAAGGGACTAAGCCGAAAAGAAAATGAATGAATGTGTGCCTTCTGTGTGCTAATATGGTGACTGGTGTGCTGTGCAGATTTCAGATTGGTTAATATTAGCTGTCAATCACTCAGTCATTGCTTTCCAGTGTCAGATGAGAGGGAGTTACTTACCATGGGACATGCAAAGGGCTGAAGAAGGGAGAATGAAAAGAACACTGACAGATTTATTTTGTAAACCACCTAAAGGAGAGAGTGTTTGAAATACTTTAAGTGGTTCCATTATGAAAAGGGCTCTATGCTCTGTGGGGCAGAGTTTACAGGTTCGCCGCTGAATTTACACATTTTAAGCAAGAGAGATTCTGTTTCATCATTTAATTGTCAGGATGCTGTCAGTTGTTGTGTGCAATTGGCAGCTGAATGGAAAAACACACTCAGGGCAGCAAGATGGAGAGAGATTTCATTGATTATTATTATTGTTGGTGGAATTATTGCACTTATATCAACAAGTCATTACTGCATTAGTGATTTGATATTGCTGTTGCTGTTTTTTTTCTTTACTAGCACTAATTGGTGTTGTTTTCAAATGCAATAAATCTGTTTATATAAAGTAAATTTTTTTAATTGTAGTGCTCTTTAATTTTTGAATGGTGTGACACAGTTTTAGCTAGTGCTCCTGAAGTATTGAAGTTGGAAGCACCAGGGATAATTCTGAGCCCTAATGTTTGTTTAAAATGTTTTTATAATTTAAAATACAGAATAATATGAAATAGTATATTGTGGGAATTTGTTTAGCTGCATCATCCAGTCCTAATTTGAATGTCATTCTGACGTTGGTGTTTTGAAGTTCAGTCTATATTCAGTCTATATTTCAGACGTTTTTGAGGGAAAAACAATCACAGTTATATTTAACCTGAACAGATGTTTGAATGAATAAGTGCACAAAAACTGGTTACTGAATGATTGTTTGAATGCATTTTGATTTTCTGTTTGGCCAGAGGACAACTGGTCCCCCGACTGAACCTAGTTTCTCTCAAGATTTTCTTCTCCATTTTTGTCAATTGTTTGAGTTTTGACTCCTTGCTACTGTTGCTTCTGGCGTGCTTGGTTGAGTTGGTGGAGCAGCTCTTCAGTGGATCATCCTCAACAGTGAGAGTCATAGTAAACTGAACTAAATAAGTTATGAACTAACTGGAATCAGAACAGAATTCTACCACTATTCTGCTGCCAGACTGATACAGTATGCTGAATGTTTCCCACAAACGAAAATAATATTTAATATTTTTTTTCTGTTTATCCATACTGTATATAAAATGGCTTTAACACAATCTACACCGTATAAATTGCTATTTAAGCAAAGGTAACTTGACTAGATCTTACTGAATATGCCAAAATTTTCTTCAGGTAAACAAAGAGAAAACTGGAGTCATTGCATTTGGGAACAGAGATGAGGTTCTCAAGGTGAATGCATACCTTGGCTCTGGGGGTCAAACAGCATATAATAAGGTCAAGAATCTTGGTGTGATTCTGGAGTCAGATATGAGTTTCAGTAGTCATGTCAAAGCAGTTAGTAAATCAGCATACTATCATCTCAAAAACATTGCAAGAATTAGATGCTTTGTTTCCACTGAAGACTTGTTCATGGTTTTATCAGCAGCAGGGTAGATTACTGTAATGACTCCTCACTGGCCTTCCCAAAAGACAGTCAGACAGTTGCACCTCATCCAGAACGATGCTGCCAGGATTCTGACAAGATCCAGAAAATCAGAGCACACCACACCTATCCTCAGGTCTTTACACTGGCTCCCAGTTACATTTAGAATAGATTTTAAAGTATTATTACTTGTTTATAAATGACTAAATGGCCTAGGACCTCAATACATTACAGATATGCTCACTGAATACAAACCTAACAGAATACTCAGATCATTAGGATCATATAAACTAGAAATTCCTAGAGTTCAGTCAAAGCAGGGTGAATCCGCCATCAGCTACAACGCTCCCCTCTGCTGGAATTAGCTTCCAGAAATGATCAGATGTGCTTCAACATTAGGCACATTCAAATCAAGACTTAAACACATCTGTTTAGCTGCCTTTACTGAATGAGCACTGTGCTACGTCGGACAGATTGCACTATCATGTCTTTCTTTTCTTTTTCATTCCTTTATAACCTGTTTTAACACATCTTAATCTGTTTTATCTATTTTTAATCAATTTTATTCTTTGTTGTTTTATTTTCTAATACTTGTTTCTTTTATTTCTGGTTATGTAAAGCATATTGAGTTACCCTTGTGTATGAAACGTGTTATAGAAATAAACTTGCCTTGCCTTGAATCATTACAGTTAAACATTTCTTAGCGTTTAGTGGCTTAAAATGATCAGATCTCAAACAGTTAAGTGAAATTGGGTTAAGGGTTAGAATTAAAAATTCCACCAGCCACACTACACTGGGTTAACCTCTTGTAACCAGACAATCCTTCATACAGCACACTGGGAGTTTGTAACAGAGGTTACAAAATAGCTTTCTGAATTGCGTCACTGTGAGATTATGAATTGCTTTCTGAATAAAATAGCGTTGCACCTGAACGAGCCAAAGATTGATCCATTATCACAAGCTGCTGTTGTTGTAGATGAGCATTTCATAAATGAGAACAGAACCCCACAAGAGTAGTTGTGTATTTTTATTTTCTTTCCAAAAGAGAGAACAGTTAGCTAAAAGAAAACCAACAAACTATCAGACTTGTCTAGGCTTGGTGAAATGGAAATATAGATAAACATCATCTACTGTATGTCTGTCCTTTCCCCACTCCTCCTTGATTTTTTCTGTCCTTATTAACCCTCATTGTGCTAGAAAATAATAGCAATAGACAAGGGATTGAATCAAATATCTATATGCCATTCCTGGGGGTGTAGACAGACGTAACAGAAACCACCAATTATTCCATCAAAAGGCCAAGAATTATCCATTGTAATGTTTTGACTAATAGCGTAGCCTCAGAAGATAAAGAGAGCAAAAATCAGTGGCGTCTTTGTGAAAACGCAACCAGTACAAAAGAAACAAAGTTATCTCTCAGATTGAATAAAGACTGCATTACGAGCACAGAGGGTACTTTCCACTGTTGGCAAAAGCTGAAGCATTAACAAAGAAGAGATTGTGTCCTCTGTTTCATCTGAATGGACCTCTAGCTGTATTATTAATTACATTTTTAATTGTGCGTGTGCCAGGCATTAGCTACAGTTTGTTCTTTTGAAGAATGAGGGGGAGATGCATGTGGCATTTATGCCTTTGTAGCGTCTGCAATGTGAATGTTTAAATCTTTAAATCTCTAAAGTAAGCTTAGCCAATATGCATTATGCATTTTTCTTAAGTAATAAATCAATTATATGTATTATTTGTGTTTTTATTTATTAGTATAGTATCCGATCCCAATACGGTGCCTTTTTTTTAATAAATATATATATTTCCTATTTTTTTTCTATATTCGGCTAAATCGTTTTTTGTTAATGACAATCCATATTGCGCCCGTCAGTTTTACTTTTATTAATTTAATTAACTACTTTGACCACAATGAGCCAGGCTTTACAAACTATTTGCAGCACTAAACTCAGTTGAAAGGATGAGAGAACAGAAACTCATTGTGAGAATGATTTTACGAAACGGCGCACATCGCGTCTGTGCAGCCGGTGCGTGAATGAAGTGCTTGATGCATCACTTAGACACAGTGCACAGCCCTCCGGTATCTGCAGATACTTCCAAAACTGAGCAGCTCAAAGGGAAGAAATGCGTTGAGAATCTGTCCAATGTATTATTGAGCCTTTTCTAATTTAAAACTTCAGGTAGGCCTACTTTGTGTGTGAAGAGCAGGAAATAATCCTCTCTACTCCAGTACTGGATTTTCTCCAGTGTTGCGATTATTTAACAGACACAGCGTAAAATGATTTAGAAACAGCAATGACCTCCTTGTTGCAGGTCAAAATGAAGCCATTTAATGCAAAACTAAATGCATTTCTCCTCTGATTATTTAAACTAATAAGAACAAGTAGTCTTGGAGAAAATGTTTCGTGTTGTCATAAACGAACGCGACATGCAGTTTGAATTGTGAATAAATGAAGAATGATTGACAGGTGCTGCGGCAGGATGCTCTGAAGTGAACATGAATTTAAACACTTAAATATTCATCTGTGCTTCATGTTAAACTGTAGAATGGCTTCAGAACATTTGGGATAAAGTAGGCCTACATGACTACTTTCTAGTACCTTATAATAGGCTAACCTTATGGATTTTGTTGGCTTATAAATTACACCGAATATAGCGCACGCAAGATCGGACTTGGATCGTACCAGCTGGCTGATACCCGATCCAGCAAAATTAGCAATATGGAACTGATATCCGATCCAAGTATCAGGATCGGTGCATCCCTAAAAAATACAAGTATCACATACATTTTGAAATAAAACCGCAAAGGATAAAAACACAATAAAGCCCTGGGCTTGTTTCCATTGTGGTCCTCGCTGTTAAATAAACAAAGTATGGCTCCAAGATACAGTTCATGCATAAAACAAACAGTACTTCAACATTTTAAAACAGGAAAAAAAATTATTCACAATACAATAACATACAAAAAACATCATCATCCACCATGCAAACTAACTATCCTCATCAAACAACCGTTTTGGAATGAACCGCCAGCTTATGTTTTACGCAGCGGATGCCCTTCCAGCTGCAACTCATCACCGGGAAACACCCATACACTCTCATTTACACACATACACTATGGACCATTTAGCCTACCCAATTCACCTATAGTGCATGTCTTTGGACTTGTGGGGAAAACCAGAGCATCCGGAGGAAACTTAGGCGAACACAGGGAGAACATGCAAACTCCACACAGAAATGCCAACTGGCCCAGACGAAGCTCGAACCAGCGACCTTCTTGCTGTGAGGCGACATCGCTACCCACTGCATCACCGCGCCGCCCCATATATTATAATGTATTTTGTAATTTAATGTTTATTATTTACATTTCAACTACACATTTTTCTTTATTTAATGTTTTTAATTATACATATTTATCTAATCTATTAAAAAAAACATTAATAATAGTTTAGTTAATTATAATGAATTGATTTTTTTATATTTTATTTTAAAGTGTTTTATTTTAAGTGTTTTTGTGATACTGATATTTTCTTCATAAGTAAAAACGTTGCAAATGTGTGATAAAAGACCTCTAAAATAAACAAAAAGGCTGAATATTCTTTTACTCCTCGAACCTGTATATGAGATATCTCAAAGTTCTTTTATTCATTTGAAAGCATGTCTTTCAGCAGGCCAATATCATTTCTTGAATGCGTCTCACTCCCTCAATTTGTCAAATGTAAATTCATGCATATCTCTTTTACTTATGCGCTTCTGAGATCCCATTGAGGTCAGACACACAACAACAAACAACAGCCAAACTTTCCTGCCATCTTAGCCTTCATTATGCCAGATCCAGACTCTCTTTCTCTCTCTTTTCAAACTCTCAGACAAGATGTATGCTGGTGCCCAGGTGGAGGGTAGTGACGGAGGTGTGGGGAAAAGAGGAGGAGGAGGCAAAGAAAATCAATAGCATCTCTGTTTGAAGTTTTCTGAAAGACTTCCAGAGGAAGACGCTCTTGTCAGGGTGATAGATACGTGGGGTGAGGAGGACCAGCTAGGCCCGAGCGGAGGCTCACCTTTTTAAGTGGGGCCCTAATAATAAAAGGCCATGAATAAAACATCGGGCGAGCTGCGGAAGCTGCATTAGCACTGCCGCTCGGTTATAAATGATCCCCGTGCCCGAGCACCATTCCCGTAAAAGCCGACAGCATCACTTTAAAGAGAAGAAGAGAGCGAGGAAGATAGAGATAGATTGATATGTGTGGATATTTATTTATTTATATGTTTCTAAGCTGGGCTAAAAAGAATAAATAAGCGAGAGAACGTGGCTAGAGCGGGACAGCTATTGTTCATTTGCTACCTAGCCACTAATTTGGAGTGTGTGTGTATGTGTGTGTGTGTTTATAGTTGAGGTGTGCTGTTGTGATTTTCTATCCAGCTCCAGACTGCTCTGTCCTTGAGCTCAGGTACATGTCTGATGGAGAGAGCGTCACTTTTGTAGTTCACTTCATTCACTCCAAGTTTTTTATTTACGCAAATGCTGGCTGTGGTTCTGCTGGAGCTTGAACTAGGGTTTGGAAAGGTGATGAAAAATTAGCTCTAAGTAGGTTCGCCCAAAAAATGAACATCGTTTGTCATTATTTACTCACATTAATTCATATGTTGTTCCAAACCCGGTAAAACTTGTACTGTGTTTGCCACTCTTTTCCATATAATAAATGTTTGGGCAGTAAGAATTTGTAATGCATATGGAGATATTTTTATAAATGATATGCTATGAGGCTATAACTTTTATATCTATATACAGAAAAGGATATGCGGTGAACACAGAGTGACCTGCTGTGGTGAAAGTGTACAGTATAATCCGAATTTTCCTAAATATGAGTTGTGCTTTATATAAGAGCTATGAAGAACTTGGAAGGGATATTCAACACACAATTTGAAGTAGCTTCTTTAGCTTTAGCTTTTGATGGGTCACAATTCATGCTATTAACTACTGACTTATTACCTGCCTATTAAGATATTAACTGTATTAGTAGTTATAAAGTATGATCTTATTCTGCGTCTCCTATGCTACCCAAAACCTAAACCAAAGTTCTACCTGACTAATTAATAAAATGAGCTAATTATTAGTTTATTAAGCTAGTAGTGTTAGTTAATGGTTTGTTAATACCGTGAATTGTGACCTAAATTGAAGTTTTACCAGTGTTTTTTCCACAGGGCATAACTTCACAGCTATATTCTCCTATCTGCACTGTAAATGTTAGAAAGTCATAAAAAGAATTCCAGTTTTCTGTCAGAGGTACATGCGCCTTCTGCATGTGAGTTTCCACCAAATTTGTTAAACTTCAGTGAATGACAAACTCAATAATTCTAAATTGTTTTTATCACACAGAGCTCCATTATAGCCCAAAAATACTGTATATTGCATGAGTTGTATGTCCAAGTTTTATTATTAGACTTACGGTCACTAGTTCGAGCTCCAGCTGGGCCAGGAATCATTTCTGTGTGGAGTTTGCATGTTCTCCCTGTGTTCACGTGGGTTTCCTCTGGGTTAAAAAGACATGCGCTTTAGGTGAATTGGATGAATTGGAACTAAATTGGCTATAGTGTATGAGTGTTTGTGAATGAGAGAGTGTATGGGTGTTTCCCAGCACTGTGCTGGGTTGCAGCTGAAAGGGCATCCGCTGTGTAAAACAAATGCCAGAGTAGTTGGCGATTCATTCTGCTGTGGCGACCCCTGATAAATCAGGGACTAAGCCTAAGGAAATTGAATGAATGGATTATTAGAACTTGTCAACCCTAGTACCCATTCTCTTAAGATTGTATCTAAAATAAAAAAACAAACAAATAAATAATACTTAAAGTAATAAATATTGCATAATATTTTACACAAATACATTCTTTGAAATATCTTCTTGTGTTTCATAGAAGAAAGAAACTTTTGGAACGACATGAGTTTTTTTTTGTTCAAACTAACCTTTAATCCAGTTTACTTTCAATTCCTTATTTCCCACACATATATTCTCACACACTCTTACTGTATTTGTAGTTGGTTACATTTTCACACTACACAAAACTGGAGCTTATTATGTGTATGTGTGTGTGTGTGTTTGTGTTTGTGAGTGTATATGGAGAAATAAATCTCTCTCTCTTCTGGCCTGACCTCATTTGTCAGTGGTGCTCTGCAGTGGCCAAGAGGTGCTTGGGCCCCAGCGGACTTCACAGTAAGCGGGGTCAAGTGGCCGATCACAGGGGTCACTCTGCCAAGCCAGAGGTCAACCTCTTGACCTTTGCTGCTGTGGACTTCAGAGAATGACTCTGCATAAGGTCAGACCTTTTCCTCTTGCTGCACAGGTGTCTATGGCCCTCACTTTTGCCAGGGTCAAAGGCCAAATACAGCTACAGGGGCACTGCCCTGGACAATAAGCTTGACTCTTGTGGGTACGCTTGCTAAACTCAGCAGATAAACTCTCCTTCTGGCAACGATCATGCTCTGGATGCTTGTAAATCACAGTACAGCTTGGTTGAAATTGTAAATGAAAGCACTGCTGTATTTTTTAAATATATATCATATGTGGGTGTTTTTTATATCTATATCCCATCATAACACTGAATAATGTAGAAAAACAAAAGAATATACTGTACATACAGTTGCAGAGAGGTTTCATATATTTTTTTTTTAAATAATTATTTTTTAGGGGTTTTCACCTTTATTTGATAGGACAGTAGAGAGTATTGACAGGAAGGAATGGGGAGCAGAGTGAGGGGAAGGATCGGCATAGGACAGCGAGGCGGAATCGAACTCGGGTCGCCGTGAACACCGGAGGGCATGTGTCGACGCACTAACCACTACACCACTGGCGCCGACAGGTTTCATATTTTTAACCCACCATTTTTGTGATTCATGTATTCCTGGAGGTTTTATATACAGTAGTATGCCAGCCTAAATACCACTTTATTTCTGCTGGTATGAAACCAACCCAGGCTCATTGGAAATACATGCCCCAGACTACTTTTTTTTTTTGCAAAACTTAAAGTAAGTTGCTTCGGGTACATTTCATTGCACATTTCAGATGACAAATTGACTAGAAAGTTTTGTCTACATTGTTGCGAATCTGAAATACGTTTTGTTGAATGTTTCAAATACTCTTCTGTACACATGAGAAGGCGGACCTTGACGTACAAATCGCTAAGACCAGAAAACCACTGATTCGTCTTTAAACCTAACCAATGATGTTTTCAAAAGTATACATCAGAGTAAAGTGCATTACAACCATCTAGTTTAACCTTAATTTTACATTGCTTTTATCTCTTGAATTGTGCTTCACCATACTCGAACCCCGAACGCTTTTTTCCCCCACAAATACAGCACCGTACAAGGTGAGCTACTAAGTAAACTGACCATGCCAGAAAATTTGTCAACATGTAGATAAATAGGGAAGACAAACATATTTGATTATAAATCATAGACACTTTTAATGTGTTTTGTGGTATTTGTTTGTGTTATGCAAAGAACTGCACAAAATATTCCTTTATTTCTCGAAAACATGTCCCTGTAAATATGATTAGTGTAAAAAGGAACAAAGGTTGTTTGCGTGATACTGCCATATAGCATTCATTTTACCTAGAAACTGCAGTCTAATATATGTTTAAGTAATGTAGGTTTTTGAGGTTTACAAAAATGTAAACTGAAGCACGTATTTCCTTCTTTTAATTTTTTATTATTATTTTTTTTTTGTCACAGCATGATCTTGTTCTTCACGTTCAGCTAAAGAACTAGATTTCTGTACAGGCATTAATTTAAGACTCAACCTGGAAAATAAACAACATCATGTGACCTGACATGACCCTAAATCACACACTATATTTTGGTTTGCCCTCAATTGCAAGTCAACCAGATCCATACTTTCTCACCCACTTATGGATTTTAAAGTGTAGCGAAAATTAAGTTTTGTGGAAATTTAAAATGGAATAGATTTGTTTTTTGTTTTGTTTTTTATTTGTTTGTTTAAGCATTTTCAATGAGTCATTTTCATTATACCTTTCAGCTTTTTTAAACAATAAAAACACATTTAGTGTAAATGTCACATCACATTTTTGGCTCTCACTAAACAAGATTTGGGGATGGGTATTGCCAGTAGAAGCAGACAGGATTCACTAAAACATTAAGGTGGACTTGTTTCATGGTCAAGGGTCGTCATCAATTTTTTATTGCTACTAGCTGTCACTAGAGACATCATAAAAATAACTGATTAGGAAGAGAGCTGGTAGTGTATGGGTAAGTTGTATGTGAATGCTGTTGAAATAGAAGGACGTTGCAGGTGTTGAGGTGTATGTGTGTGAGCATGTGATTGTATAAACATGGGGCCAATGGAGGGGGTCAGTGAGAATTTATTAACTTATTGATTGCTGCGTTCTGCATGCCAGTCACACAGCATAAAAGCGGTGCTAATAAAATTTTTGGACCAGGGAGTCCTTTTCTGCCCACTCTGCCAAATATTAATCTCCTAATTTTTAATTTTTAATCCAGACAGAGAAGGAAAATGAATGCCTCTATCTGGCAGGGCATGGTAAATAATTAAAATTGAAAATTGATTGTTTGCATCTGGCTTTAGATTTATGTATGTTGGGGCTCGGTGGCACCCTCAAGGGACCCACTACCCTGTCTGCATGGGCTTGCTTTCTCGTGTGCTAAGCATTTTTTCACATTATTCCCTAATTTGCTAAGAGAGAGAGAAGGAGAAAGAGAGAGAGAGAAAGAGAAAGAGGGACTTACTTTGAGTATGACATGTTGTTTTTTTTAAAAAGAATAAAATAAAAAATGGATTGGACCTTCCTTACTCCTCCTAGATTCCCCTTGATATTTATTTCAGTGCCCTGTCAATAAATTTAACGAGGATTTTTTTTTTTTTTCAAAAAAAAAAAAAAAAACTCCAAAAACAACTTGTACTAGGAATTCAATTTAGAAAAAATTGGGTAATCTCTTATGTTCCATTTATAAATAAATAAATAAAATTCAAGGCGCTTCCCCTCACCCCTCCAGCTTGTAAGGTCAAGCTTGTCCATTCCTTATAAATTCGGCAACCCCCGCTTCCTGTCCAGACTTAAAAACGGGGAAATAACGTCCTCGTCCCCCGACGGCGGTGGGCCGCATCATTGCTCCTTCCTGTCTACACGACTAATGCACTCTGCCTCAAACAAGTAATGACCCTACTCTCAAATTAATGAGGGAGCCGATGTGCCTTTCGCAACATTTGTTTTTGCTCCAGTGCGGTCAGCGGTAGGCGGGTGGCGGTAACAGCGATTATTAATTGTGTGTTTGAATCCGCACATTGAGATGGATCTTTTCTCAGTTGCTCTCGCATTACAGTACGTGTATACAGCTCTTTTGTCTCTAATGGGAATTTTTACTTCAAAATCTGCTCTGGACAAAAAAAAAGGAAAGCACTAAAACAAAAACAATTGCACCAAATCTGTTTATTGATAGGAATAGTTCACCAACAAATCAAAAATCTGTCTTATGATATCACTGTATGTTTTATGACATCATGAGATTGATTATTAGTCTCTGTTAAACTTTATTTTTTGTGATTTTATTTTTGTGTTGAATTTGTTTCATTTTAAAGCTTATTTGGACAAGTTAACTGGATTTAACTTAATTGGTTTAACAGGCTATCTGCGAGGTCTTAAAATTTCTTAAAGGGCACCTATGGTGAAAAATCTACTTTTCAAGCTGTTTGGACAGACATATGTGTAGGCATAGTATATAGACAGTCATATTGGAGTGATATAAACCCAGTCCTTTTCTTGCAATTTAACAACATAAAAACGGTCGACCAATTGGAGCGGTTTTGAGACCAACCGCAACTTGACATAGGAGTGCGATCCCCGCGCCCACCGATTTGATTGACAGCTGCGTGATAACATGTCTCCATAGTAACGCTTATAATCATATCAACAAGACAGGACGTGCACAAAACAACTGTGAATAAAAGGTCTGTTCAGTTTGCTAGGATCATCAATCATCATCAAATGTGATCAAGCGTGAGTTTTACAAGTTTAAAATGTTTTAAAACAGTGCATGTGTGTAATAAATTACAGCGATTTACTTCAGCTTTACTTCATCACCACAGCCGCATGTCAGAACAATTATAAAAGACGCTTCAATCCCGGTTTGTGGACGTTAAATCAAATTTATTTTGTACATTAACATAACAGATATCCATACAGCAGTGAATATTAACCTGTATCCTGTCACATTTGCGTGCAAAAAGAGTGCAAAGCTAAACTTGCGCACTGTATGTGTGTGTCTGTGTGTGTGTGCGCGAACTTTGTAACGACATTGTGTGTGACTCGTCTTTGCAACTCCACAACAAATGCATCAAATACTCATTGGTAAAGGTCTTACTGTAGTATTTCTCACAAACGTTACGTGAGATCTTCTTCCTTTATGTCTGTCTGTTGTCTGAAGCAGCCGAGGGAGGAGATTAAGGCACGTGGAAACGGTGGACGTGAAGGACTAGCCTTAAAGGCGCAGTACACAAAAAATGCAACCTGCTGCTCAAAGCTATAAATTAGTAACTTATGGAAGGTATAATAAAAAGTCTGATGGGTGTTTTGAGCTGAAACTTTACAGACACATTCTGGAGACACAAAAGACTTATATTAAATCTGGAAAAAGTGGTAACCTAAGTGCCCTTTAAATTTCAAAAACAAAATTTTGGGCCTTAAAGACTTAAATTCACTGAAATATTGGGTTGAAGGTTTAAATCATCCCTACCCTATCGAGCAGACACACAGTTACCAATATTCTGTCTCAAAACATTTTTTTATTTATTTATAATTTTTATTGCAAAGAGAGACAATTCACAAAAGCTATTAGACATTTTTACTGCAAATTGTGCAAATTAAATTCCCTAATCAGGGAAAGAAAACTAGAGCAACATGTCCCTTTACATGATCTTCCATTAATACAAAAACTATTTATAAAACTAGCTGGCCGATTAGAAAAAAATATAGTCTAAAATATATATGTATAAGTCTAAAATTTCGTTCATAATGGTTTAAAAGGGTCTTAAAAAGTCTTAAATTTGACTTGAAGAAACCTGCAGAAACCCTGGTTAAGTGTAATTACTTTGTTGAAATAAAAATAATATAACTGCAGTACCCTGACTTTTCTTAAATTAATGTTTTATTTATAACATTTTAATGAACATTATGTTGTCATTAACATTGTTATTTTGTCAAAAAGACAGAATACAGGAGAGTTCTGAGTATTTATACCTCAACTACAGTCCTATATGCATCATAAACAACAATAATTCAACATCAGCTACTTTAACATTCATCAAGGTTTTTATTCTCATTAAAATGCATATTGGTGATATTTTATTAGTTATTATATCCTATCATTTGTTTTTATTTTACAAAAAAAAAACCTAACAGTATGTTGATTTTAAATATGAACCTGTGAATGTGATTGACTACAATAGCGGATTCTATGGTTGTATGAGAAGTAATACATTTTCACATTAATCAAAATTTAAATATTGTTTCCTGATGTCTATCATTACATATCCTTATACAGTATAATATATTTATTATTTTCATAAATTTTGATTTCAGTGGAAGCTGCTCAAGATTGTTTGCATTTACTCCAGTATGTAAAGTCCATAAATCTCATTGGAGCCTATTGAAAAAATTGACTAAATCAAAAATAAAAATTCTGCTTCAGTTCATATTTGATGCCATTTAAAATTTCAAAAACTGCAGCGAATACATTTGCTCTCTTATTTACCGCACACGAATCGATGCATGTACGTTCAGAGGCTGCGGCTCCTACACAAATATACAAAATTATAATGACAGACATTTAAAACTTCATTCTAAAACCATCAGCAGAATCTTCAACAGTACATACTGTATGACCTGACATTCAATACAGTCTAGAACAATGACTATCATGGACAATCTAGTAGAATTCTAATAGTTCTAATGTTAAGTAGCACCTTTAGGTAATAAGTATTCTTTTTTCTATTCTTAATTTTATTATAAGTCTATTCTTATAAAAAGGCATGAAGTGATAAATTGCTTTTTGCCTTGTTCATAAAGTAAATAGTTTTCAGTTTTATACCGTATGATTCCCTCAATTTACCAGACAGTTTCAGGGGCGCTTGGCATGCGGATCATTGAGTCTCCTGTGTAAGAGTCATTCATTCATTTTCTTTTCGGCTTAGTCCCTTTATTAATTCGGAGTCGCCACAGCAGAATGAACCGCCAACTTATCCAGCACGTTTTTAGGCAGCGGATGCCCTTCCAGCCACAACCCATCTCTGGGAAACATCCACACACACTCATTCACAGTCATACACTACGGACAATTTAGCCTACCCAATTCACCTGTACTGCATGTCTTTGGGCTGTGGGGGAAACCGGAGCACCCGGAGGAAACCCACGCGAACGCAGGGAGAACATGCAAACTTCACACAGAAACGCCAACTGACCCAGCCGAGACTCGAACCAGCGACCTTCTTGCTGTGAGGCGACAGCACTACCTACTGCGCCACTGCGTTGCCTGTGTTAGAGTCATGAGGGAAATAGTAACAATAACAGCCATAAACAAACACACATGCACATGCTCTGCTATGTCTAATCTGACGGTGCTGCTGTAATTCTCCTATAAATAACCTATGAATATTTTGTTGTTGTTTTGACAAGGCACCATTGAAGGTTCTGCCTTATAAGCAGCTATGGAAAATATTACAGCACCATTTGAAAACTCTCAATTTCTTACTTGGAACTTACTTGGAACTGTTAGGTATGGGTTTGAGTAAAAGGTAAATCAAACATATATGTTAATACAAAATCTATCTATCTACCTATGATGACAAAGCTGATTTTTCAGTATAATTACTTCAGTCTTCAGTGTTTATAATTAATTCTAATATGCTGGATTTGTCCTCAAGAATGCTCTCATCATTTAATTTAAAAACTGTTCTGGTGCTTAACATTTTGTGGAAACAATGATATTTATGCTAAGAGTCTTAAATAAATATTTTGTATTAATCTTCAATTTAATTTTAATCAGTGTATTCTCAATAAATCTGTTCTTGATGAATGAAACGATGCATTTCTAAAATAGTTACATAACAAATATGTTCTGTCTCTGTGCTGTACAGTATGTGTGAAGATATTATTAAGACTTTGAGGCAAGAAAGACATTAAAGAATCCATTACCTCTGATGATCTTTAGTGTGTTTGTTTGTCTTCATGTGTGTGTGTGTGAGAGAGAGAGAGAGAGAGAGAGAGAGAGAGAGAAAGAGAAAGAGAAAGAGAGAGTGTGTGTATGGGTTCAAGCTAAGCGCATAGATTAGTTTCACAAAGCTCTACACAAAGCCAACTCCTCCTCTGTACCGGTGACAGAATGTGGGCTATCTTTACAAATTACCTCTCCACCACACTGTACATTTCCTCAGTCAACCTTCTCATTATAGCAACATTATCTCTGCTCTTTAAACCTACCAAACAAATTACCCTTATCATGAGTAGCAGACAAAACAATACCCAGCAGTCCAAAACACTCCAGTGTCATATGCTGTGTGCGCAGCTCGCCTTCCTCACTTATACCCCTATAAAAGTGTCTTCAGGAATCATAGACGTCTTAAGCCCTAATTGTGACACTTCTGCAGTGCTTTGCTGTTTTATTAGACTCTGATTAAGTCATTAAAAGTGCCCCTGTTATGCTATTTCGAAAGGTTTCTAATTGTTTTAGAGGCCATCTACAGTGGTTACATTTATCCAAGGTAAAAAAAAAAATTCTAATAACATGCTGTATATTGTAGCATCTCTTCTTTTACAATGTCTGAAATTTTTTGAAGCCTGTTGTAATTTCTTTCCTCTGTTGAACTCAAAGGAAGGCATTTTAAAGAATTGTGGTAGTCTTTGACTGTTGTAAATTTGTCATACAATGAAGGTCATTGGTTCTTCAAATTATCTTCTTTTTTTCATCAAGGAAACTAATATATTTTTCTAATAACTATTTAAGGGTAAATGTAAATAGTTAATAAGTATATTTTTATATTATATTATGCTTATATAACTTATATTTTTGCAAGAATAATATAACATTTAGAATCTGGTCTTTCTAAACACTGCCTTTTCATGAGACAACTCTGGTCTTATTGGTCAGATTGCCTGATCTGTTGTGATCTTACAGCCCATTTTGAGAAAAGAAAACATCACCTATATAAAAAAATGTGAGCTTCAAAAGATTCATTGAAACATTCATAATAATACAAACAATAACAATGTTATAAGTCAATTTGAGCCCAAGTTATCATTCTCTAGAACTTTTTGGCTTTCAAAGCATTGAAAACTGCATCTTGTTGACATCACAAGCTGAAATATTCCAAGACAATTTCAGCCTTTGAAGTTGCATGTCATTAAAGGTTCGGTTTTTTTAGAAACAAAAGAGAGACTATATACATGCTAATACTTGGTATTATGCAATGAAGTATTAAATATTGACTTTTATTTCTTTTTTTTGCTTTTATGGAAACAAGACACAGTAGCCATTGTTTATTCACACTCTTGTTTCTAAAAGCCAGTTGCTAGTGTTGCATTTGCAATGACATCACATACATTGTAAAGATGTCAAGCAAGGATTTGTTATGAAGCAACATGACAATATGCCATGTTACAGTACTTGTTTAGGACATGAATCAAATTACATAATCTGAAACATTGATTATATTAACAGACAAAAGTATTGTGTAGTCTGAACCCCACATTAGACATTGACATCCAGTGAAGGACATAGGTTAAGTAGGTTCAAAACATGTTAAACAAGTAAACCTGAGTTTACTGATAATGCATTTACATGAGTTCAAAATGGGTTATTTCTTTTAGTAGAAAATAAATCAATTTGTTGTGAACTTTGAAACATTATGGAGCCATTGACATTCTTAAAGAGCTATATTGCACGCTAATAAAAAGTAATATATGGGAGAAAAAACTTACTATGGCAATTGAGAAAGAAAGAATATCAGTATCAAAATGAAAAGAAATTTCTGTAATTGCTTGCATGAGTGTATTATGTGTTTTTTTGTATATATGTTATTTAGATGTAGATGTAGGTGTCAAAATATGTAGAGTGAAATCGCACACCTCTTTAAACACACCTGCCCAACACAGAGGTGCACACACACGTTTCTGTATTGCACTTGGAGATGAAAACATAAGGTATTTAAACAATAGGACAGTTTGATGTGTGATTTTGTCTCCTTATGCTGTTGAAATCTCATCACAGTTGAATTCTTTTCAGTCAAAATAAATCCGTTTAATAATAACTCTTCATGTCTCACTAAGGACGTGACATTCTTGCTTTGATTCCTCAAGTCTGCGTGTCCCTATGATAATAATATAAATAAGGAATGAGGAAAAGGATAAACAGGCTTGAGTTGATCATAAGACTCGCTGAAGTTCCCCCACCGGACCTAATTATGAAATTAAAGGTTGAGTCAGGGTGGTGGAGGGTTGCTGGAAGATTTTTGAGTGTGTTTATAGATACTTGTGTTGTGATTGGTTGGAGTGTACAAGCGTGATGACCGTATTTTAACTGTGTCATCATGTGTTTTTTCTGTGGTGTTTTATCTTTGAATAACATCTTATACAAATTACATTTTTATGTACATAAATGCGTAATAATTCGGAAAGCAAGATTGTTAATTATTTTTAAATTTTTATTGTTAAAAATGTACAGATGTCATCACTTCAATATGTTTCCTCTGCCGCCGTTCTTACCGCCAGCAGCTTTTGACCGCTGGGTGGTGCTTTAACCACAGATTTTCAGCTTTGCCTTTTCACAATACTAGATAGGACGGTACTGTATGTGTACTGTATGTATTAATTCTACTTTCTGAAATGAATCCTCATTGCACTTAACAAGTTTACAATGATAATAAAGCTTGTTAACAAGTTTTTAATGATTAATGAAAGAAATATAATGATTTGTTTCATCTTTATTTACAAGTAGCAGAGTCATACCAGTATGCGGTCATACCTAAAAACACGTTCTTACTCCTTTAGAGCGGCGGTGGTACAAGGCTTGGCGGTAATGTTCATTTTAAAGTGTCACCCACTGTAGTTCATCCAAAAATGAAAATTCAGTCATCAATTACCCAATGACTTCCATAATATTATTGGAACAAATGGAGGTTACGTAAATTATAGAATTTTTTTGCTTGAATCCCTTATTTGTTTTGGCCATTTTATTGTTTGACAAGTTTTGCAAGTTTTATTACTACAGTATTAATGTTTTTTGTTGATCCAAAACTTTTGAATGGTATAGTAAATTTGTTTTGTGCCTTTGTAATTGTCTGATTTTAAATTATAATAAGAACTGGTGGAGCATTATTAACATTAAAAAGACAAATAACTGTACCTACAATTTTTAGTATTGGTCTTTCAGTTCAACCCTGAAAAAAGCTGCGTTATTTTTAAAAAATTATTTGAAATCTCTAGTTTTACACCTTAACATTAACGAATCATTCAAAAAATGCATAAATAAAACTTTAATAAACATAAGAAATAGAGGCCGCCCCCCAATATTTACAAGGCTTTTAAAATGCGGCCCATTTTATCAGAAAATACAAACAATACATTTTTTAAAACAATAATCACTACAATTAGTCCAGTCATAAACTACTGTTTCAGTATTGTTTAACTATTTTAACTGTCATCAAAACTAGGTGTAAAAGCCACTGTGTAAATTATCATATTTCAATAACAAATTGAAGTAAAAACATAATAGCATTTAATATTATGCATTTAAAAGTGCTCCCTAGTTTATAAATTGTTGCTGATATCTGATATAAGGCTGCACAATATATTGTTTCAGCATTGATATCACAATGTGCGCATCTGCAATAGTCACATCGCAAAGATCTGCAATGTCCAGTCTGAATTATATTGACCAGGAGCTACAAAATTGTATTTATTCACTGTATTTATTTGGAATTTATATGATTTATGGAGAAAAAAAATGTTTTTAGATTTTTTGTCTTGTTTCTAGTCCAAATATCTACATTTCAAAGCAAAAACAAGATTATTTCACTTATCCCACTGGCAGATAATGTCCTTAAAACAAGCAAAAAAAACTCTTAATTGTCACTTATTTCTTTTGACGGTGAACTAAACAATATTTTAACTTGGTCTAAAAAATGTTTTTTTTTTTAATTTGGATTAGAAACAAGACAATACAATGTAAGAAAAAGCATTTTTTTTTTTTTTTTGCATTGTGATTATTACATTTCTGTACCTGAATACTGTTAGACTCCCCAGACAATTGTCAAATAGAACTATTCAAACCATCTTCTGAAGCTATATTTATATCGCAATATTTATCTCATAAAAATAAAATATCGCAATATCGGATTTTTCCAATATCGTGCAGCCCTAATCTGATATTGTGATTTATTTTTAAACAATTTGACCGATATCTGATACCATTATTTAAGTCTAGGCTACATAGATTTAATTTTTAGCCTCATATACTAGAATCATTTTGGGATTTATAATGCTGTTTTTGTTTATATATTTAGGCAATTTTTTGTTTCAGTTTCAGAGTAAATAAAATTTTGGAAAAGCAAAAATTGAGTAAATGTAAAGTTTGTTTTGTTTCGCAAGCTAGAATTAAGGAAGCACATTTTTGTGGGATAACCCTCATTTGTAAACAAATATAAACATTTGTTATTCTGACCAATATTTGTTTTTGAAATTTTCTGAAATTATTTTGAAGTAGTAACAGAATAAAATCATGAATAAAACCAATATTTAACACTTTGCCCAAACACATAGCCAAACACAAAACTGAGAATTCATATGAATCACATGGTCTTTTTAATTTTTTTCATAGCTGTGCAGTTGCCATCTATTAATGCTATATCCTCTCACTGAGTCCTGCTGGACTTGTAGACTAACCGGCCTGTTTTAATTTATGCTTGATAAGCATAAACGCTGGTCTTGTTTTCCATTAGGCAGTAATGTGTGAGAATCAAAGGCTGGAAGCTTTTCTGGTGAAGGGCATCAGTGTCCCTGGACATTAAATATCCATGTCTCACTGCCCGTGCTTGCCCAGAATCCTGGAGCCCAAACACACCAGAGGCCGCATCTGGAGACACATGCATACACACACACACACACATATCAAACACTGAAACCACACACACTCACTGTAAAACACACGTCGTTAAATCCAACAGGCTCAGAAAAAGAGATGTGCATCTATTAATAGCGTTTTACGAGTACTTATTAACATGGATCCTGGCATTAAGATGAGACCCTTGGACTATTAATAGGATGTGCTCAAATCAGTGCTGTCGCATTAAGGATAACCACTAAAGCGCTGGGAGTTTAAGTGCTAACCGAGCAGCCCTGGTTTATTATGCCTTATGTGAATAATAAAATAGATCCTTTCTCTCTCTCTCACTCTCTCTCTCTCTCTTTCTCAGACATGTTCTCCCTTTCTCTCCCTCAGCGAGTCTCTACATACATGGCTGAACTTGGCAGGGCACTTTGTTTGAACACTGAGTAGATTGCCTTGTATCGTGAATATTTAACTTTCTCTGCCAGACCAGGGCTAACGTTGTTACACGGAGATTAAGTTGAGGAATGATTACGTGAGGATGAGCTACCCATGTCTCACTCAGACACACAGACACGCACACACATATATATATACCTGAGAGGATTCAGGCAGGGACTTTATGTCACACTAAAGCTACTCGTGTGGAAAAGTGCAGCACTTAAGAGCAATATTCCCTGCGCTGTTTTATTATATTTGTGTTCTTTTCACGTCACTGGCTGTCGTTATTTGAGAAGGCTCACTCAGTTTTGCCAAGATCTGATTAAGATACACAAGGCGGCAGGTCACTGATATATTTTTGCTCCTCACCGGCTGCAAATCAGTGTTAATTTGCATGCAATTTTAAACCTTTTTTAATCTGGTGAACATCAAATGTTTCTCTTGTTGTCTTTTGCTGTACTTTGGTTTCTTCCTGAAACAAAGTCTGAATGGAGGTAGTTTCATCCGCTTGTCTCCACTTTCACAAGATCAAGTTTTGTGTGTTTTGTTTTTTGTTTTGTTTCAGGAATTTTTATTTTAACTGTTAATGATTTAAATATTGATTTAATGTCAGTTTATTATTGTGGTAAAAACTATTTTTAATAAACTTGCACCTACTGTACATGGCGTTTAAACGCATAAAAGAGCATAAAACAAACTATGGTCGGCGCCAATAGCCTAGTGGTTAAGTGCGCCGACATATACACCTGGTGCTTACGGCGACCCGAGTTCGATTCCCGGCTCGAGGTCCTATGCCAACCCTTCCCCTCTCTCTGCTCCCAAAACTTTCCTGTCTGTCCTCCACTATCCTATCCCAATAAAAAAAGGTGAAAAACCCCTAAAAAAAAATTATAAAAAATAAAAAAATAAAACAAACTATGGTTGGTTGCTTTACGTTAGTTTTAAAGCCTGTTCTTTATAATGGTCGAGAGAGATTAATGTGCTGCAATTTAAGAAAACACATGCAATTACAAAAAAACACCAGCATATTAAGACAAGGGGCCCTATCATACACCTGGCGCAAGGCGCAACGCAAATGTACACAGGATGTAGAGCAATATGCAAATATCTTTACAAATGAAAAAGAATTAAAGGAATAAAATATTACAAAAATTATTACTTTCTACATAAATATAAAAACCACTATCTCCATGTCTTCACCTCGGGGTGCTTTTTCAGTTTATTCATGACAAATTTTGTATAATGTTATTATTATTAGCAGTATTATTTATTGTATGCATATTTATATTTGTTTTATTAAAAACACGCTTAGATTTGCCCACCTGTCAGGTTTTAGACCATATGGGGCATAGCATGTGTATTTGGATATAACTCAGTTTTTTGACCACACTTTGTTATTATTGTTCATTTATTTGTTTGCTGGAAATTAGAACTGAGTTTAGAAATAGTTTTAAAACAACTTTTTGCGCTTAACAAACTAAATTAATTATGTAGGTTAATGGATGTCTGTGCGTACAACACAGTTTCCTTATCCACGGAAGATAGTGAAAGTGAAAGTAAAGAATGAGGAGGCTCATTCTCTCATTCTCGCGCTGCAGATGGTCTGTTGAACTCGCTAGTAAAGCGTTCAGTTATTCCACTTACAAAGTCCGCCATGCAAATAGCAAATGCGCTATGGTGTGACGCAACTGACTCTTAAAGGGAATGGGAGATGAGACTCTGATTGGTTTATTCTCAAAACACACCTATACCTCATTAAGAGAATAAGCTCAACCCTGTTAGACCATTTGCTGCCGCAGCTGAATTTCCCGTCCTTAAAATAGCAAAAGTGGATTCTGACAGGCCCTTAATGCTTTTGCGCCCTGCGCTTTGGACTTTGCGCCTAGATCATTAAAATAGGGCCCAAGATCTTTATCCATTTGATAGCAAATGTCCTCACAGCGCAAACACAGTTTAAAAAAATGTGCTGCATTTTCACCCAACGCAAAAAAATCAATAAAACATGCTGTATTTTCTCACAGTGCAAACAATTTACAAAAGCACGCTGCATTTTCACGCCATGCAAACAAATTAATAAAACGTGCTGCATTTTCTCACAGCGCAAACAATTTACGAAAACCTGCTGCATTTTCTTACAACGAAACACAACGGAAATGTTTTAAGGGGACCCAAAAATATGACGGACGCTGATGTGCCGTGACTATTGCACAGTGAATTTGTAGGTGATCTTTGAAAGGTAAGTTTTTTGGTGTTTATTTTAAGACCCTGATTCCCTTGTCTTTTGTATTTGATTAGCCTAAATAACTATAACCTAAATAGCTGGGTATGTCACGTTTTAGGGTCCCCTTGAAACATTTCTGTTGTTTTCCGTGCTATTTGAAAGTGTTGTGAGAAAATGCAGTGTGTTTTCGTAAATTGTTTGCGTTGTGAGAAAATGCAGCATGTGTGCTGTCAAACGGATGAAGATCTTTTCTCAATTTGCTGGTGGCGTTTTTTGTAATTGCATGTGTTTTGTTAAATTGCATTACGTTAAGCTCTCTCAGCCACCGTAGTTCTTGTACAGTATAAGCGTGAGCACACCAAAATTGTTTCTGGATAAAAGCAGCAACATTTTATGTTTATAGATGACACCAGCTTCAAACAGTGTTACCACACACACATAAATACTTGTTTTGACGGTTTATGGATTTACATGTTTGCACTGAGTAGTGGGATGCACTTAATCTCATTGTACATGTATGTAATGTACATTGTATACGTGTACAGTGACAATAAAATGTATTATGTTCTATTCTATTCTATAAAGACTCTCCCTTGGTGTAATGTATTGTATACTCTAAAAAAAAAAACATTATCCTAATCCTAAACCCATCCCTCACAGAAAACCTGTGGCAAAATTTTGAGTGTGAAAAGACCCTGTTAAGTATGATTTTTAATCATTTTGAATTACAGTATGAGGACATCAGGCATGTCCTTATAAACCACGATATACCCATATATAAGATACACCCATGTCATTATACAAATGTGTTGTACCAAAACAAGTACACACACACACACACACACACACACACACACACACACACACACAAAAAATAATATGGCATTCTATGCTACATATGCACTTTCATGTGTGGACAGGCAGACTGGTAGTGTTGACATGTTCGGTGGCGGCGTGGCTTTTGCAGACAAAGGTGGGCTGGTTTTAATCTAATAATAGCAAAGAGTCCTCCATTCTTTAAAGCAGATCAGGAACTGTTGACCAACAGGGTAATGCATTATTCACAGCCCACGTATTCCATCATATTCTACGCCACAACACCCCGCCATCAGGAGAGGGGCAAAGGAACACCCGCGGTCCTTTCTGTTTATCCACAGTCCTTTCTGTTTACCCACAGTGCTTCTGTTTTTTTGTGCGTATGGCAGATGCTCCCCTTATAGTGCTAATATTCCCCATCGTACCACACATGTTAATTATCTGTTCATTTATAATGCATGGCCAGGGTTATGTGTTAAGACACCAAGAAGGTGAACAAGGAGGATCTTTTCAAATAGTTTTTTTTATGGATTTTTCCTCTTCCATTTGCCTATGTTAGAAAGTCTTTTTTGTATTTACTTTCTGAGCTTCTTCCGTTTGACAGTCCATAAACTTATTAAGCTTTCATTGATCTTCTAAGGATAAAAATGAGCAAAATCTAATTTATACACTTGAAAAATAAAAATTCCAAAAGGTTTTTTAGGGCAGCGCCAAACAAGAACCTTTCTAAGATCATGACTTCTCTAGAAAACTATTTTGCTGGGGCTTCAAAGGACCATGAAGAGTCTTAAATGTTATTTGCCACTTAGAGCCTATACTTCAAGGATGTAATAATCTCTAAAGAACCATATAGCAAACCCAAAGACGTTAATGTGTTTGTTTGCTTATTTGATTTCAGAGCTTTATTTTATTTGTCCTTTCAGTTAATCTATTAAAACTAAGAGTTTCTTGAAAAATGTTTTTGTTTATTTTATATTTTACATTTTGTTTTAGTATTTTATTTTTGGTTTTAGCTATTTTAATAGTTAAATAATAAATAGTAAAACAAACAAAAAACTTTTTTATTTAATTTAGTTGGTTCTTAAGTTTAATACTGCCATTTTTGCTATTAAGAGATTTGTTGTCCGTCCATCCATTCATTCATCCATCTATTTATCCAAGTAAAATTATCAATTAATCCAAGTTTTAGTATTTCGTTTTGTTGAATGCCCTGGGAGGTATCATTTCAAAAGACAATCATTAGTATTAGTCAAATGTATTTATTGTTGTACTTTTAAAAAACATATTTCTCTCCCTTTAATTTATAATTTTCTTTACAGGTAAATTCTAGTTTTTATTTGAATTTTCTTGTACTTTTATTTTATAGCTGCTAAATGTAATGTGTTAACTAAAAACTTTTTTAATGCAATTTTCTAAGCAATACTAAAGTTTTCAACAGTCTTTTAAATTGTCATTTTCATATTTTAAACTATTACAGTTCATTGTATTTTATTAATTCATTAATTTTCCTTCAGCTTAGTTCCTTTATTTATCAGGGGTCGCCACAGTGGAATGAACCACCAATTATCCAGCATATGTTTTGCATAGGGGATGCCCCTCCAGCTGCAACCCAGTACCGGGAAACATCCATACACAATCATTAACACACATAAACTACAGCCAATTTAGTTTATTCAATTCACCTATACCGCATGTCTTTGGATGGTGGGGGAAACCAGAGCACCCGAAGGAAACCCACACGAACACGGGGAGAACATGCAAACTTCACACAGAAACGCCAACTGACCCAGCTGGGACTCGAACCAGCAACCTTCTAGCTGTGAGGCAACAATACAAACCACTGAGCCACCGTGTCGCCCCATAATATTTTAAAAGATAATAATTATTCATTTTATTGTTTTTAAGAATTGAAACTACAAAAATGCATTTTATTTTAGTTTAATTTGTCATATTTACAGTTGTATAAACAGACTACAGGCCACTTTAGTTTTTGACATGCACTCTTAAAAACAGTGTAATTAATTAAGTTACATTTTGTGTTATTTCTTCTCAAAACATGACATTAAGAATACGTATTATCAAGACTTCAGCTTGACTACAAAAAATCTCTAGATGCTAGATTACTATAATTTGGATGAACTCAGAATCAACCTAATACCACTAGACTTTAATGTAAAACTATTTTATAAATGAAATGTTAAACATTATCGTCTCACATAAAAGTGGTGTGTTTCTGCCCTGGTTGTGTTTGTGTGTTTAGCCCCTGTGTCTTGGCCGCTGCTAATTGGCCACACAGTGATGAACCCCTCCAAAGAGACAGAAGGTGGGCCTCTGTACCCTTTGCTCCTCTCCTCTCCTCCCTCCACACTTCACCCAGGGGGTCGCTCTTGATTCACGTCAACCTTCCCCAATCGCATTCACTCCACGGGAGGCCAACACCACATCCCTTCCTTCTCTGCGGTCAACCCTACCTGAGAAACTTAGTTGAGTTGGACTTAAAGGTACAGCTCACCCCCAAATATGAAGACTTATTAAATTAGATTAGATTCGACTTAATTGTCATCACACATGTGTAAGTACAAGGCAACGAAATCCAATTTAGGTCTAACCAGGAGGGCATGATAGATATACTGTAGATAAAGTTATAAGTGCATTTATAGAAAACTATGGCTAATATTTACAGAAGGATGTACTATGAACATATTATACAAGTTGTATTAACTATAGTCAGAGATTTACAAATAGATGAGCATACTTTACAGGTTGCTATTAATAATCAGGAATATGCAAATAGATATGAACATAATATACAGGTTGTTGTTTGCTATAAACAGGAATTACTAATAGATATGTATATCATACATTTACAAATGTATATGTGCAGTGGATATGTATCACATATTATGTATTCTTAAGTAGAACAATTGAAAGAAATGAGCTGAAATCATGATCCTTGGTGATTCCTAATATTCAAGTCAACGGCTATTGGCAGTTTTAGAATCAAAGTCGCACACAGTATACAAGCAAAAGAAAATATACAGTTGAAGTCAGAATTATTAGCCCCCCTGTTTATTTTTCCCCCAATTTCTGTTTAATGGAGAGCAGATTTTTTCAACACATTTCTAAACATAATAGTTTTAATAACTCATTTCTAATAACTGATTTATTTTATTTGTGCCATGATGACAGCAAATAATATTTTACTAGATATTTTTCAAGACACTTTTATACAACTTAAAGTGACATTTAAAAGCTTAACTAGGTTAATTAGGTTAACTAGGCAGGTTAGGGTAATTAGGCAAGTTATTGTATAACGATGGTTTGTTCTGACTGTCAAAAAAAAAAATGCTTAAAAGGGCTAATAATTTTGACCTTAAAATGGTTCATAAAATTAAAAACTGCTTTTATTCTAGCCGAAATAAAACAAATAAGATTTTCTCCAGAAGAAAAAATATTATCAGACATACTGTAAAAATTTCCTTGCTCTGTTAAACATAATTTGGGAAATATTTGAAAAAAAAGAAAAAAATTCAAAGGGGGGCTAATAATTCTGACTTCAACTGTATACGTTATAACTGATTGCTGATAATACAATGCTTATTAAGAAAACTGATCAGTCTGTGCAAAAAAACGATTTTTCTTTTTACAACATTATTATTTTTAATCCACTGTCTCAGTAAACAAGAAAATACAATTCTTCTTTGCAAACTGGTTCTTTTAGACAGTTCAGTTCTGGTTTAATTGATTGATTCACCAGTTTGTTATAGTCTCACAATGATATAACATGCACAAATGTATTACCAAATCACCAAACCTATTGTAAAATACGGAGGATATGAGCATAAATCAATGATACATTTCATTCATGTGCTCGGTACTGTACATGCACAGCTCATCAGTTATCCAGTCTGATTTAGAACAGTTTCTTGATTTTAGACACTTTTGTAGTAACTGAAGCATTGAGTGAGTTTGAATAATGCTTCAAGTCGAAATGATTGTTGAACACATCTAAAAACAGATTTTTTGAGTGTGCAATGTCGCAGTGATCATGTGATTTTCACTACCCTGGATGACCTGTAAATGTTGGGGAAAATATTTCCTTTAAAATTTAGCGAAATATTCCTTTTAAGTTTGCTTAAAGAAAAACATGTTCCGCAATGTATAAGAGTGGAGTAAAAAGTGGAGTAATTTCCAGGCAGAGAAAAGTTTGAAAAACGTAAATCAGAGGATGAAATATATTTTATTCAATTTGTTTTCATGGTGTTTGAAGAAGCAGGCTGACAAATCTGCCAAAAGATTACACGGAGTTTGCTGGAGGGACTAGTTGGTCTAGCCATCAGATGATTATACTGTAATGTTTAGTTGAAATTTTAGAAAGCAGACCAACTTTATTTATCAGGTGAATTCAGATAGTGCTGTTGGGTTTTAGTTGCATGACACAGCATGAATGTTGTTTCTCTCCAGTGTACTGTATCTCTTGTCTGTGCTTACTGCTATCTTTGATATTTTGTAGCTTATCAGTGTCATAAATTTAAGTTGTGCATTTCCATTTTGTGAGCTCGCAATTAACAAAAGACATTTAATATGTAAAAATTAAATATGTTAATATGCTGATGATTTTATTCATAATTATTTACTAAACCGTTTACCAGGATGCTTTACCTGACAGTCAATGGACTTTAGCTTTGTTTTATAGTTGCCTGGTAATTTATAGACAAACATCCCTTCTGTTTCTCTTTTTAAAGGTTTACAGTTATTTAAATTTACATTTTATGTATTTATGACGTTGTGCTGTTTAAACATTGCCGTTTTAATAGAATAGTGTGCTTTGAACTTGACTGCGCAGCAGACACACAACGCCATAAGATGTTAATATTAGGTTAGGTTTAGGTCACCAGAATCTAAGTACAACGTTATTTTGACGTCCAGTAACAACGTGAAATGACGTTGATATTTTGTTGATTTTAGGTTGTGTATGAAAGTGACCAAAATCCAACGTTGAGCCAAAATCTTACACCAACGTTATATTGACGTCAAATACTGACATTTATTTGTCAGGTATGGCAACCAAAACCCAACTTCTAATAGACGTCATAGTTGTAACATCCACACAACGTCAAGCTGTAACATCATTAGACGTTGATATTTGGTTGATTTTAGGTTGTGTTGGAAAATAACCAAAATTCAACATCTTTCCAATGTTTTGACGTCAACACGATTTTCATTTACAAAAAAAATTCAATGTCCCATGACGTTAGGGTACAAAGTCAATCTGACGTCATGTTGGCATCCTGTGCCTGCTGGGTGGGTTTGGTGTTTATTGACTTTTGAGTTTTAGCTACTAATATTTGGCAACATAATTACATCCATAGATATTCTGACTCAGGATGTTAGAAGAATTTTAAACTGTTTATCATAAGTTAATTATAGTCAGTAATATCTGTGTAGAAGTCTGGAAAAGTATGGAGTTTTTAAATAAAATTGATGTAGGATGAACCCTGTCTTTAAACACTGTGTTATTTGATGATGATTCAATGATTTGATGATGAGTCTAATTTGATTGTTAACCATGTGACCAATCGAACTGGGCTCATGTGTTTTGTGTGTGTGTGTGTGTTTGTGTGTGTTTGTGCTTTTGGCTAGCGTTCAGATGTCAAAGCTATTCCCTATGGAAATGTCATCAAACACAAGCCGGGCAGAGAGCGCAACCAGCGCTGGCCTGAGGGAACGCTAAAACACACGCAAATGTGCCCGTCCCAGACACAAAGAGATGCCACTTTGCACACCTACACACGCGCGCACACACACACACACACACACACACACACACACTCCCACTTAAAGATCAATTCATGCAAACATACACTCCTCCACACTCGAGATGTGCCAGGGCACTCGCACACACACACACACACACACATGCAGCACATACACACAGACACTCACCCTAATTGGCCCACCAAGCATCTCTTAAAAAGCCTTTGAGAGAGGATGAGAGAGATAGAAAAGAAAGGGAGGGAGGAAAGGAGGGAAGTAGTAGGGAGCTCAGTGTGTCGTTCTGGGGGTTAATTACAGATGCAGATGCGTGTTGCCACTTGCAACATCGCTGAATTCATTTCCATCCTCCCTGCCCTTCCCCTGTGCCCCTGGGGAGACGCCATTGCTTGTGTGTGTGTTTGTGCGGATGGTTGAGAGTCGGGATCTGCATAAAGAGTCAGGAGAAAGAGGAGAGGAAAGACTGATCGAGGGCAATAAAAAGGATCTGCTGTCTGTGGTCACGGGCTTCGAATCACAGACAAATTTAGAGGATCTTCCATCTGTTTGTTTTGTAGCACGGCACATTTCTTAGCTTTGAGTGTAACATTGTATTTAAGAGTAATGTTTGGGGGAAAGGAAGTAGATTTAATAATGGTCCTTTCTGAGAGGTTGTGCAGTTACTGG